>CAUYRH010038861.1:0-38300 GCA_963574655.1 Perodicticus potto | reverse complement strand
TAGTAGGGCTGAGTACATTGGATACTTTTTCTTCCATTCTTGAGATACTTTGCTAAGAGGAATATGTTCCAGCTCCATCCATGTAAACATGAAAGAGGTAAAGTCTCCATCTTTCTTTAAGGCTGCATAATATTCCATGGTATACATGTACCACAATTTATTAATCCATTCGTGGGTCAATGTGCATTTGGGCTTCTTTCATTGACTTAGAAATTATGAATTGGGCTGCAATAAACATTCTGGTAGAGGTATCTTTGTTATAATGTGACTTTTGGTCTTCTGGGTATATACCTAGTAAGGGAACTATAGGATTGAATGGCAGGTCTATTTTTAGATCTCTAAGTATTCTCCAAACATCCTTCCAAAAGGAACGTATTAGTCTGCATTCCCACCAGCAGTGTAGAAATGTTCCCTTTTCTCCATATCCACGCCAGCATCTCTAGTTTTAGGATTTTGTTATGTGGGCTAATCTTACTGGAGTTAGATGATATCTCAAAGTAGTTTTGATTTGCCTTTCTCTGCTGAATCAATTTTTGAAAGTGGAGAAAGGTGCAGGTCCAATTTCAGTCTTTAGCTGTGCTTATCCAGCTCTTCCAGCACCATTTATTTATTGAACAGGGATTCTTTTCCCTAGTGTATGTTCATGTTTGGTTAATCAAAGATTAGGTGGCTATAAGAGGTTAATTTCATTTTATGGTTTTCTATTCAGTTCCAGGTGTCTCTGTCTCTATTTTTGTACGAAAACCATGCTGTTTTTATCACCTTGGGCCTTGTAGTACAGCCTAAACTCTGGTAGGGTGATGCTCCTGGCTGTGTTTTTATTACTAAGAATTATCTTAACTACATGGGTTTTTTTCTGGTTCCATATAAAATGAAGAATTATTTTTTCTAAATCTTGAAAGTATGGTGTTGGTATTTTAATGGGGATTACACTGAATTGGTAGATTGCTCTACTTGGGAAATACAGACATTTTCATAATGTTCATTCTTCCCAGCTATAAACATGGTATGTTCTTCCATTTGTTAATATCTTCTGGTATTTCTTTTCTTAGGGTTTCATAATTTTCTTTATAGAAGTCCTTCACCTCTTTTGTTAGGTATAGTTCTAGGTATTTCATTTTCTTTGAAGCTTCTGTGTCCTTGATTACCTTCTCATCTTGGTGTTATTGGCATATACAAAGGCCTCTGATTTGTGGACAATTAACCCCATTTTATAAGTAAACTGAAACACAGAGTTTAAACCAGCCCATGTCACACAGTTTCCAAAATGCTAGTGATGAGATTAGAAATTATGCTATTTCCAAATAGTGGTTATAATAACAAGTACTTTGAGATATGATATCACTCTACTTTATGGCTCTCATCTTTTAAACACCTTTTCTTACACTCAGAATCTTCTAAGTACATTTTCTTACAGAGGCTCTGTTCTTTCTCAGTCTCCCCATCTCCCCATTACTGCCTTTTTTTTTTCTATTAGCAAGTATTCATTTACATGATAAAATTTATTGACTTAGTGACTGAATTCTGCTCTGGGGCCAGGAACAGAGACAAATAGGACACAGTCAATACTTTGGAAAGTGTCATGTTAATAAATGGTAAGGCATTTGTGACAAGGACTACACAGTAGCCTTCAGGTGCTAGGGAAACCAAGATAGGATCACGGTATAATCAAACAATCTAAACGCAGAATCAGAAAACATCTGAGAGGTTCCTCTTTCCTAATGCAGGAGTCTTCTCTTATACTTCCCTCAACCCCTTTCCCACTCCCAGAGAGGACAAATGTGACGAGCTACAAGTAGCACTAGCCGAAAGGAAAACCTAAAGGTTCTACTCCCACCAAAGGCCAAACCACCTCAGCCAAAATATCCAGGTCTCAGGTTCCTTAGCTATAAGAAGAATGGCTTAAATATGATAATGTTCAGCTGTATCTAAGCCCTAAAATTCTGAATGTTAGTGCTCATTGATGATAAGCTCACAAATTAATGAGCTAATTTAGCCCATTTCCATGAGTGTTAATTTTAAAGAGTTCTTCCATAAAAGGAAGACAAAAACTGTCATCACATAACTTGTACTCAATTTGGTTTTGCTGAATGTTTCTGTTGGTTGATTGGTTCATCTCTTTTCTCCCTCAGAACTCCAGTTTCAACATTACCTATCAATTTAGTTCCTTCTGTTCAAGAAACAACTACATAAGTGCAAAATGGTTAAGCTCTACCTTATTGTTAAGTTTAGGGCCAGTTCCTCATTGGTTTCCCTTACCAGTAAAAACACCAGACTGGTTCTTTCTATTTCCACTCTGCTCTTTAATACTTTACATCTACAGCACCTAGTTTTTACAACAAGAGATATACACCAAATGACCTCTTATTTAACTTGAAAATATAGTATAATTGCTAAAGAGGAAATCTGGACAAATTTTAAATTTTGAGCATGTCTTCTTGTGGAGTTTGAGATGTATAGAGAGCATCTAAAGGCAGAGAGCATGTAAACACAGATATTTCACATGAAACACATCTATAATTTCTTGTACTCAAGGGTACATCTTAGAAGGGTACATGTGAAACACCCAGAAAGCACACTCAAGCTGGAGAGAAGAACTATCAAAGACAGTACAAAATCATAATATTTGCTTCACAAAAGTGAAAAAAGGATTGGTATTCAGAATGTAGAAATTATTTCTACAACTAAATAAGATAAAGGGCCACTCTACCAAATTGGGTTGAAGAGATAAATAGGTAATTCAAAGATAAGGAAACATGAACGATTTATAAATTTTTGAAAAGATACATAACCTGACTGGAGAAATACAAATTAAAAGAGTTGGGTGCTCGTAGCTCAGTGGTTAGGGCACCGGCCACATGCACTGGGGCTGGTGGGTTCAAACCCGGCCCAGGACCTGCTAAACCAAAAAATAGCTGGGCGTTGTGGTGGGTGCCTGTAGTCCCAGCTGCAAGAGAGGCTGAGGTAAAAAATTCTTGCCTTCAAATCTTGAGCCCAAGAATTTGAAATTGCTGTGAGCTATGATACCACAGCATTTTATTGAGGGTGACAAAGTGAGATTCTGTCTCAATAAAAAAAAAAAAAAAAATTAAAGTTACAATGAGACACTATTTAAAAATCTGATAATCCTCAATACTAGTAAAGATGTGAAACACAGTATATTTTGTACCAGATAGGTTAAATTTTTATCCCTCTCCCCTTCTAGTTTTCTAATGTCCTTTACATCTTTTTATGATAAGTGTACCCATCACTTAGCTCTCACTTATTAGTAAGAACACATGGTGTCTGCTTTTCCATTGCTGAGATACTTAGGATAATATTGTCTGGTTCCATTCAAGTTGCTATAAATGACATTATTTCAATCCTCTTTTAGGACTGAGTTGTACTCCATGGTCCATATACACCACATTTTCTTTATCTACTCATCAACTGATGAGCACTTAGGTTGATTCTACATCTTTGCCATTTATGAACCTTGCTCATATAAACATTCAGGTAAAGGTATTTTTGATACAATGGCTTCTTTTCCTTTTGGTAGATGCCCAGTAGGAGGACTGCTGCCTTGAAGGGTAGGCCTGCTTTTAGTTCTTTAAGAAATCTCCACACTGTTTTGTTTTTTTTCCAGTAGAGGTTGTGCTAATTTCCAGTCCTACCAACAGTGTTATAAACACTTCTTTTTTCACCACATCACGCCAATAGTGACCATTTGGACAGGCATAAGGTGTTATCTTGTTGTGGTTTTAATTTCCATTTCCCTGATGATTAGTGATGCTGAGCATTTTTCATGTCTGTTGCCATTCGCATATCTTCTTTTGAAAAAACTTTTGTACATGTCTTTTGCTCTTTTGCTGACTTTGTAATGGGGTTAGTGTTCTGTTCTTGCTGATTTGAGTCACTTGTAGATTTTGGATAGCCACCTTTTGCCGTAAGTAAAGTTTGGGAATATTTTCTCCCATTCTGTAGAAGTATATTTACTGTTATTTCTTTTGCAATACTTAAGTTTTAATTTTAATTAAGTTCCATTTACTTTTGTTGCTGCTGTATTTGCCTTTGGAGTTGTATTCACAAATTCCTTGCCTAAGCCAATGTGTAGAAGAGATTTTCTGATGGTTTCTTATAGAACTTTTATCATTTCAGGTCTTACATTTAGGTTTAATCCGTCTTGAGTTAATTTTGCATATGGCAAAAGATAGGGGTAGGGTTTAATGCATGTGGCTATCCGATTTTTCCAGCACTGTTTATTGAATAAGTCATCCTTCCCCCAGTGTATGTTTTGGTCTTCTTTTCCAAAAATCAGTTGGTCATAACTATTTACTCACAAGTTCCATATTACGTTCCATTAGTATACCAGTACAACACTGCTTTAGTAACTATAGCCTTGTAGTATATTTGAAGTCAAGTAATGTGATGCTCCCATATTTATTCTTTTGCTTAAGATTGCTTTGGTTATTCAGGCTCTTTTCTGGTTCCATATGAGATTTACCATTGTTTTTCCTAGATGTGAAAAGTGACCTTGGTATTTTAATGGGAACTGCATTGAGTCTGTAAATCACTTTGGGCAGTATGGACATTGTAACAATGTTGATCTTCCAATCCATAACCAAGGATATTTTCCATTTGTGTCTTCTATAATTTCTTTCATTAGTGTCTTATAGTTTTCCTTGTAGAGATTTTTCACCTACTTGGTTAATTATATTCTCAGGTATTTAATTTAATTTGTTTGCTTTTTCAGCTATTGAAATGGTGTGAGTTCTTGATTTGACCCTCAGCTTTTCTGTTACTAGCATAGAAATGTTCCAGATTTGTGCACATTGATTTTGTAATCTGACACCTTGATGAATTTATCAATTCCAAGAACCTTCTGGTGGAGTATTTAGGGTATTCTAAATACAAAATCATATCACTGGAAAACACGAATAATTTGACCTCCTTTTTCCTGATTTGGATGCCCTTTCTTTCTTTTCTCTAACTGTTCTAGCTAAAACTTAAAAGATTATGTTGAATAGAAAGAGGTGATAGTGGGCATTCTTGTTCCAGTTCTCAAGGGGAATGCTTTCAACTTTTCCTCATTCAGTATGATGTTGACTGTGGGTTTGTCATATACAGCTTTTCTTTTATTACTTTGAGGTAAGTTCCTTTTATGCCTGGTTAATTGAAGGTTTTTATCATGAAGGAGTGCTGGATTTTATTGCTTTTTCTGTATCTTTTGAGATGATCATATGGTCATTTTTACTTCTATGTGGTTAATCAAATTTACTGATTTGCATATGTTGAACTATCCTTGCATCTCTGGGATGAAATCTACTTGATAATGGTGGATTATCTTTCTGATGTACTGTTGAATTCAGTTTGCTAGTACTTTATTGAAGATTTTTGAATCTACATTCATAATGGGTATCAGGCTGTAGTTTTCCTGTTTTGTTCTGTCTTTCCTGGCTTTGGAATCAAGGTGATATTAGCTTTGTAGAATGAATTAGGGAGGGTTCCTTCCCAATCAATGACATGAACAGTTTCAGTAGAATGGATGCCAGTCCTTTGTCGATCTTGTAGAATTTAATTGTGAATCTGTCCGGCCTGCGACTTTATTTGTTGTTGGGAGATTTTTTATTACTGTTTCAATCTTGCTACTCATTATTGGTCTGTTCAGGATTTCTACTTCTTCCTGATTCAGGCTTGTGAGGCTGTGTATTTCTAAGAATTTATCCACTTCCTCTAGGTTTTTTAGTTTGTATGTATAGAGGTTTTCACAGCCAGAGATTATACTTTGTATTTCCGCGATATCAGTTGTAATGTCTTCTTTTTCATTCCTGCTTAAGCTTACTGGACTCCACTCTCTTTCATTCTTGGTTAACCTAGCTTTTGGTTTATCAATGTTTATATTTTCGAAGAACCGAACTTTTGTTTCATGGATTCTTTATTTCCATTTCTTTTAGTTCTGTTCTAGGCTTTCTTATTTCTTTCTGTTAGCTTTGGGTTTGATTTATTCTTCTTGTTCTAGTTCCATGAAGTATGACATTAGGTTGTTAATTTGTGATCTTTCTGTCTTTTTAATGTAAGTATTTAAGGCTATAAGCTTTCCCCATAGCACTGCTTTTTCTGTATCCCACAGATTTTGAAAGCTTGTGTTGCCTTTTTCATTCAATTTGAAAAATTGTTTTGTTTTCATCAATAACCCAAGGATTGTTCAGCAACAGGTTCTTTAATTCCCATGTATTTGTGTAGTTTTGAGAGTTCCTCCTAGAATTGATTTCTAGTTTTATTCCACTGTAGCCTGAGAAGATATATGGTACGATTTCAATTCTTTTAGAGAAGAAATTGTTTTGTGGCCTCATACATGATCTTTCATGATCTATCTCTTGTGCTGATGAGAAAATTGCATATTCTGCAGTTCAGAATGTTCTATAAATGTGGGTTAGGTCCTTTTGTTATAGCGCCCCATTTAAGTCCAATGTTTCTTTGTTGATCTTTTGCCTCCATGATCTGTCTAGTTCTGCCATTGGTGTGTGAAGGCCCACCTAATATGATGTTGCCATGCTTTCTTTAGATCTAGTATAACTGCTTTATTATTATTAATAAAGCAATTATTAATATTGCAAGCTCCTGTGTTAGAGGCATATATATATATGTGTATATATTGTATACACATATTTATACATTTTTTCTATATACACATATATATATATATATTTTTTTTTCTTCTCTGTCTCACTTTGTTGCCCATGGTAGAGTGTGGTAGTGTCACAGCTCACAGCAACCTCCAGCTTTTGGGCTTAAGCGATTCTCTTGCCTCAGCCTCCTCAGTAGTTGGGACTACAGATGCCCACCACAACACCTAGCTATTTTTTTTTCTTGTTGTTGTTGCAGTTTTGGCCAGGGCCAGGTTGGAACCCAACACCTTTGGTATACGGGGCTGGCACCCTACACACTGAGCCAAGACATATATATTTAGGATTGTTTCTTCTTGCTAAACTGATCTCTTTATCATTAATGACCATCTTTGTCTTTTCTTACCATTGTTGATTTAAAGTCTATTTTATCTGATATCAGAATAGTTACTCCTACTTGCTTTCTGCAGGGCTCCACATTCCTTGAAAATTGATTTCTGTTGAAATCTTTCTCCTTGATCTGCTCCACATCTTCTTTCCAAGGAATCTCTGGTAGGTTCTGGCACTTAATCCCTCAGAATCACACCAGGGATATGTTTTTATATGTGTGTGTGTGTGTGTGTATATATATATTTTAATCAAAACTTTTCCCTTTTTCTAAAATGACCTGGCAACTGATATCTCTAGTCAACCATCTTGCCTCCTTCCTCATACACTTATTTTTGATCTAGCCTAAAACAAATTGTTTTCATCTTTATGCAAGTTTTTCACATCATTACCTTACTCTATAAATATTAACTGATCTACCTGTAATCACCATGTTCTAGTCCTGAAGTCTCTTCAAAAGCATTGAATTTTACAAAGTTGTATACACAAGTGGTTCTTGGTAACTCCTTCCTGATCAAGCAGGATTTCTATTACCAGCTCAAAGGAAGTAAGATCTACTCAACCACACCTATACTTTGCCAGCTTCGATTTGGAGTAAAAGCCTCTACCAATGTTTTTACTAGTAGCAGCTAACATTAGTAGCAACAATGTCATCACCACTGAGTTAATATTACTAAGAATTCACTACGAAGGTGAACATTTTGCTTCGATCAACTCATTCAATACTCACAATACACTTGTGGGGTGGGTAAGTATGATCATACAGGTGAACAAACAGGCCTAGAGAGATTATTATGTATGGCAGATTAGTAAGTAGTACTATCTGATATTCTGTTGGGGGGGTCAATGAGCCAAATTTATGACGAAGTCAAAAATAAACACATCGGTTTTACATTAAAACTGAAGAAATCTTGAATTTAAAGTGATTCTAGTCTTTTAATATTTTCCTGACAAGCATTCTAAATATTCACTGAGGCATAACACTGGAACAACCTGTTTATGTGGTAATTTGAATAAATTACGGGAAGACAAAGATGATTTTTGCCCAGTCAACCTCAAACTTTGAGGAAGGCACATGGGCAAAGTGATTAAGGTTAACATATAGAAAGCTGAAGATCTGATAAAGACAGCACACTGATGAATCACAAGCTAAGTGGAGAGACTTCTACTGAGACAGTATTCCACTGCTTAAATGTTCTTTTAAGCATAGTTTGTTTTGTAGTTCCTCTGAACAAATTTCCTGCTTTTACAAGACGAATTGACAAATTACAGGAGAATAACAAAATAAAATGCTCATGTATGTCTAAGAAACAAATGTGATACATATTAACAAAGCATTGATTAATTTATTCAATTCAAAAATATTTATTGATCACCTACTCTGTGTTAGGCACTAAGCCAGGCAGGTAGAATATATTAGTGAGCAAAAGAGACAGAATCCTTGCCCTTATAAAGTCTGTGTTCCAGCTGGAAGAAAATAATAATAAAGAAATAAACATAACAAATAACTAAATTATATAGTAAGTTACAAATTGGTGGCTATTATGGAAAAGGAAAATAAATGAAGTATGTGGGGGGAAATGGGAGTACAGTAGGCAGGGTTAAATGTTTTAAAGGGAGTTTGGCAGATATCATGAAATTGATCTATGAACAAACATTTACCGAGGTAAGCCATGCGCTCACCTGCCAGGGAGACACACAGTGAATGTGAAAGCCTGAGGCAGGAGTGTGCTTGGACTATAAGAGTGCCAGTGTGAGAGGAGGAAGAGGGGAAGGAGGAATGGGAGGGAGAAAAGAGGGAAGAAGAGGGGGAGTGAGGAGGAAAAGTTGGAGGCAAGATCAAACAGGTAAACAGAGCCAGAGACTCTATTAAAAGGCTCACTCTCTCTGACAATCGAGCAAAAAAATATTAGGTAGGAAACGCCCCCTTCCACAAGCAACTGGCATGATTTCAATGTTTTCAAAACATCATTCAATTTAGTTATTTTTGTTTTCTAAATAAGTAACTTAAAGACAATCAATGGTTTCTCCACCCCCCGAAGACTAAATCCCACACAAACACACAGACCCATGATTGGTTTGGGTTTAAAAAGATGGTAAAGATCTCTGGTTAAACATGGCAGAAAGAATGCGGGTCTATTTCCTCTCCCTCTCTTCCACCCTAGCCATACTGGCTCCATTTTGGTTTTCAAACTTCAAGGTCCCCCAACCTTAGCACCTTGACACTTGCTGCTCTTGTTGGACTGCTCTTCCTCTCAGGTCCACACTCCGTGGTCCCTTGCTCCCTGTGGATCTCTCTCCTCACATAACTCCTTCTCATTGAGGCCACCTCCCTATGTAAACTAAAATAATCCTAATACACCCTAGCCCCATTCCCTGTTTTATTTTTCTTACTACCACTTGACATTTTACTTGGGGCTTTCTTTGTTTATTGCCGGTTTACCTGCCTAGAATAAAAGTTCCAGAGGAATATTTATTACTTTTATCGCTGCTTTATCTCTAGTACTAGAGATACAAGAACACCTGGCAAATATCAGGCCCTCAATAAATTATGCTGAATGAATGAACAAACAGTTCTATGAAGGGCTGGTGTGGACATGATGGAAGTGAGAAACTGAAGAAATTATAGCAGAATGAAGTGAGAAAGGAGGAACGTTGCAAAATGAAGAATCAAGCAGAGGATGGACCATGCTAGGCTGAAAAGTAATGTTAAGTTATGTTTCATCCCTTAGCAATAGGAGACCAAGGTTCATACCTTTAGCAATAAGAAAATGTCTTTAAAGGTTCTCTTACAGGAAAAGCATTCACAGATATATGTTTTTAAAATATCACTTTGGATGCTGGATGGAGTATGAAACTTAGGTAGGCAACAGTGAATGCAGGCTGACGGGCGAATTAAGAGACTGCTATAGTCAAATTCCATTAGAGTAACAGAAGAGCTACTGTACCCAATAGACTCCTATATTTTGCTGTGTATAATACTTATGTTTTTGCATACTGACATTTTTGGCCCAAACTTTTAGAAAAAAAAATCTTTCATTGTAATTTTTTAATTCAAATTTTTATCCGTTTGTATTATGGTCCTTGTTTGTATTACAAAGGAATTCTATAAAAGTATCAGCTAAGTGAAGCCACTGCTACCTAAACATTATTCCACTGCTAGATTGCTAGTTTCCATTTCAAGTGTATGAAAAGAAATATGTTGCTCTTTCTTGGATGAATATGCTTTTGTTGCAAGTTTATCATAACTTCAATAAAACCAATTACCACATTCCATGGTATTATTTTGTATACGAATATCATTACTGCTTTTAGAGTTACTCTTTTAATGCATAAGTATAAATAAAAGAATTAAAAATATTTATGTAGACATGGAATTAGTACTAACCATGTATAACGTACATCCTTATTGTTCTCTCAAAAATTTGGGTGAAAAAGTGTGCATCACACACAGCAAATACAGTTAGTTATACCCTAATAGATGAGAACACCACGAAAATTCAAACATATCCAACAGAACACAAAAAAATCAGCAGGGGTCTAAATAGAAAACTACAGAAGTTTCTTTTGTTTTTCCCTCCATTCCTTACCTCTTTTCCTTACTGTCAAAAATTTGGTTTTTTTTTTTTCTACAATAAAATAAAAGAATTAGAAAATTAGCAGTACCTAGTATGCTACATTGTAACTAGTGGCTTAGTTGATCACCCCAGTCAGACTGTAAAAAACATAGACAATAAAAGTGATACTATTATGTTTTGCATTATTCTAAGGCAGTTAACTCATGCACCTTCAACACCACCATATACAGTGCATATTTTAGATTTTTCATCTTACCGATGAAGAAAGTGAGGCACAGAACGACAAAGTATCTTGCCCAGGGACAAGCAGCAACCTGGCTCCTACACCCACATTCTTAACTACTTATGATGCTGCCTTGACCTATCTATATTTCACCTGCTTTTGTACACTAGACACCTAACACACCACCTAGCACAGAAATCCTTCATAAGTGTTTAAAGAAATAAACAAATACACGACGCGGACTTTAGTTTCTGCTCTACCTTGTCTCTATTTTTGTCTGTCTCTAACTCAACGGCTTCTTTGACCTTCCCCTCATCCATACATCCTCTCCTCACACTGTATTCCCTCAGCTTTACAGAACTTTTTTTTAACCTTCACTGTTGGGTCAAACAGAATGTGTTTTTTAGGCACCTAGAAAGTCAGAAAGCCTGCTTTCATGGTTTCAACAGGCATTCTCACTCTTACTCAAAATTTTAGAAGTGCCCATTTTAACCAAGAATGTATCCATGTGGGTGGTCTAAATGCAACAAAGACAGCCTTACTCTTTAGAAATCAATCTTTTTTCTTTTCCTGTGAGTGTATTTTACATGGTCAACTGCTTTTTTGTGCTATACAAAGCAAGACTCCCTTTTCAAACATTTCCCCAAAAACATCTTAAAATTTTGTGGAAAATATTAAAACTCATAAATAAAATAATTTTCCAGATAGATGGATGACCTAACAGTTTATATAAACACAAAGGCAGATGATCCTCTATGTCCCCAAAACTTAGGCTTTTGATTCAGCATTTTTGAGTTTTAGTCACTACAAAATCAAGTTGCTTACGCAGTTCACAATGAATTCTGAAAAAAGTATTTATAATTTAAAAGATTCATCTGTTAAAGTTTAAAAAATAAAATTCATGCTATCATATATCATTGTGTATAAAATAATAACTTGTCATATTTAAAGAAATGACTGCAGATAAAAGCAGTGCTTAAAAATTTTTCACTGACACAACAGCAAAGACGAGAAAGAGAAATGCATTCAAAATGTCAAATGTGTATGCTCTATGTGCCTAACTCCAGGAACTTGTGTATAGTCATATACATGGTTTAAAATAAAATTTATTGATACAATAAAACTCCACATTAAAAAAATTCAAATTTACAAATCTCTCAAACTGACATGTTCTCAGAAACAATTTAAATTCAAGTAGTTCACAGGATTTACAAGGCAATTTTTTTAGAAGACAGGAAAGTTTTACCATTATAACAAGAATGATACCTGAGGGAGGGCACCATAATTCCATATATAACCCTTGTGAGGGAAAATATTCGCCACATAGCGTAGCTTGCCATTCTTTACATCTTGTTTAATGGGATTCAATGGCTCCTTGGTGGCAATCTAAGCAAATCATAGGGGAAAGAAAGGGAGAGGATGATGAGAAATGAATAATCTTATATTCAATCCTATATCCAATTTTTTAAATCTGCAATTTCTAAATATTCAATATTCCAAATTATCAAAAATGTTTTAAAGTAAGCCAGCTCTTATTACTAATTTATAGTACAGTGTAAAACAAACTGTACAGAAAGGAAACATTATACAGTAGAACCTCTGCAAGGTGACCACCCAAGGGACTGTAACAAACTCATAAACATACAGAGGAGGTCAACATAAGGAACTAGGCCCACTGTACTGATATGTACATGTGGTGCATGTCCAGTCTGTGAAAATTAGGTCACTTATGGAGATGGTCAATGTAGGGAGGTGGTCAACTACAGAGGTTCTATTGCATTTTCAACATTATGCCCTCATCAGATGTATTGCTTGCAAATACAAATCAAGCTTTTCAATTTGATGTAATACTATTTGTCTATATTCTTGCTTTTGTTGCTTGCTCTTTTGTGGTCAAATCCAAAAAATTATTGCCCAGAGCAGAGTTGTGTGGGCCTCCCTCAGGTTTCCTTTCAGCAATTTTATAGTTTCTGTTCTTACATTTAAATCTTTGATTCATTTTGCGTAGATTTTTATATATGGTACGAGATAAGGATCCAGTTTCCTTCTTCTGGATGTGACTATCCAGCTTTCCCACACCATTTACTGAAGACACTATCCTTTTCCCATTGTACACTCTTGGCACTTTGTCAAGAATCAACCGACCCAATGTGCTTAGATTCCCTGGGGCTTTCTGCTGTTTCACTGGATAATGTTATCAATGTATCTGGGGTCTGGTTTTGTTTGTTTGTTTGTTCTGTTCACTTGTTTTTGCCAGTATAGTTGAGAAACCCTTCTCCAAAATGCTTAGGTTCAGAAGTGTTGTGATTTCATACTTTTTTCGGATTGTGAGATATTTGGATTTATGCTCACCAGTTAAGCACCCCAAATTTGAAAATTTAAAATCTGAACCACTCCAAGGATCATTTCCTTTGAGTGTCAGCTCAGTACTCAAAATTTTTCAGATTTTCATTTCAGGTGGGATGCTCCATTCATCCCATACTATTTCAGTTGCTACAACTTGGCAGAATAGTTTGAAAAACCAAGTGTTGTGAGGACCTCACCTTTTGTGCTTTTTGCTCATGACTGTCTTGGCTATTTGAGGTTACTGGTGGTTCCATATACATTTAGGGTTGCTTTGACTTGTTTGTTTTGACTTTAAACTTTTTTTTGTTCTGTTTTTCTTTACTGTTTGTGTGACTTTTGGGGGTTTTTTTGTGGTTTTTTCTGGATTATTTTTTCTACTTCCATAAAAAATTACATTGGAATTTTGATAGGGATTGCAATGAATTATAGATAACTTTGGGTAGTATGAACAATTTAACAACAGTAAATTTTACAATCTGTAAACACCAGATGTCTTTCAATTTACTTGAGTCATCTTCAATTTCTTTCATAAATATTTTATAGTTTTTAGTGCATAGGTCCTTTACCTCCTTGGTTAAATTTATTCCCAAGTATTTTAATTTTTTTTTTAGTCATTATTATAAATGAGATTATTCTCTTTGATTCCTTTTCTGATAGTTTGTTCTTAGGGTATGGAATCACTGTTTCTTAAGATTTTGTGTCCTACAAATTTATCATATTCATTTATCAGTTTTAATATTTTTTTGGTGGAGTTTTTAGGGTTTTCTATGTGTAAGACCATGTCATCAGCAAATAGTGACAGTTTCCCTTCTTTCTTTTCTATTTGGATACCTTTCCTTTCTCTTGCCTAATTGTTCTTTTTTTGTTTTTTTTTTTTTTTGAGACAGAGTTTTACTCTCTTGCCCTGGGTAGAGTGCTATGGCATCATAGCTTACAACAACCTCAAACTCCGGGGCTCAAGCGATCTTCTTGCCTTAGGTTTTCTATTTTTAGTAGAGAAGGAGTTTCCCTTGCTCATCTTAGTCTTGAACTCCTGAGCTTAAGCAATCCACCTGCCTTGGCCTCCCAGAGTGCTAGGATTACAGATGTGAGCCACCGGACCCCACCTGCCTTATTTGTATGGCTAGGACTTACAATACTATGTTGAATAGAAGTGACAAGGGTAGAAATCTTTGTCTTGTTACTGTTCTCAAAAGAAAGCTTTTTAATTTTTCATTATTGCATATATGGAAAGAATCTTTACGTTAACTTTATTATAAGATTGAGAGTAACAGAAAGCTTGAGATTACTAAGAAAAAGTTGATAGATCTTTATCCATTTTCCATCTTAACAATTTTATTATTTGTGTTAGAAATGGTGTACATAAAATAATAGAGCACCTAAATAAACAATGGAACCTCCTCCCTACACTGACCACTTCCTTAAGTTGACCTAATTTTCACAGACTGAATATGCACCTCATGTAGGAATCACTAATGTAGGTCTAGTTCCTTATGTTGACCAGCTCTGTATGTTGACCAGTTTGTTACAGTCCCTGGGGTAGTGAATTTACAGAGGTTCTCTAATATATATATAAATTCAAACTCTCTCTATATATATACAAAAACTAAAAACAACTCAGCAACAACAAAAAACCTAATTAAAAATGGGGAAAGGACCTGAATAGATACTTGTCAAAGAACACATACAAATGACAAGATACATGAAGAAATGCTCCAATTCAATAATTTAGGGAAATGCAAATTAAAATCACAACGAGCTATCATCTCACACCTGTAAGAATGATTATCATTGAAAAGACAACAGATAGCAAGTGTTGGTAAGAAATGTAAGGAAAATGGAATCCTTGTACACTGTTGGTGGGAATGCAAATGAGCACAGCCATTATGAAAAACTGAATTGAGGTTCCTCCAACGGAAAATAGAATTATTTTTATAATGATCCAGTAATCATACTTCTGAATATTTATCCCAAAGGTTCCAAATCAGTTTATCAAAGAGATGTTGGCATCCCCATGTTCTCTGCAACGCTATTCACAACAGCCAACTTATACTACATATAATTAACCTAAGTGCTCATCAATAGAGGACTGGATAAAGAAAATATAGGCTAGGTACACAATGAAATACTGACATTCTGTCCCCTTCAACAACATGAACAGAATGGGAACATTCTGCTAAGTGAAATACGTCAGTCACAGACAGGCAGATACTGCATGTTCTCACTGACATGTGGAATCTAAAAACTCGAACTCACTGAAGCAGAGTAGAATTATGGTAACAGAGGAGGGTGAGAGGAATACAGAGATGATGGCCAAAGGACACAACATCTCAGACAGGAGGAATAACTTTCTTGACTTATTGCACTGCTTGATGAATATAGCTAACAGTGTATTGCACATTTCAAAATCGCTGAGAGTAAATTTCCAATGTTCTCACCCCCAAAATAAGTTTTTGAAATAAGAGATATGTTAGTTACCTTAATTTAATTACTTTACATTTCATTAATATCACTTTGTATCTCACAAATATACATAACTATAAACTGTCAATTTATGGTAAAATAATCACCAAAAACATTCTCAGATTTCAAAGTTGCTTTTTAAATCAAACATATTCACATTGTTGTTTACAAAGAAAAAAATACGCTTTAAAGTGAACCAAAAAAACCTGAAGCAATACTGAATGAAGAAACGCTGCTTAAATTATGTAGAATCTCACAGATCTTTGGACCTTATCCCTGAGAAAGAGACCAGCAAGAATAAGGAAAGATTGAACCTAACGCAAGGCCCAAAGAAGAATCTATTATCTTTACCTTTTCCTACTATCAAGCTAACAAAAAATACTGCCAGGACCAGTTTAAAGTTACACACCTGTGCAACAGTTGCTCATTTAAGTACTTGAAATAATACTTGCCATCATACTCAAAGTTGTAGAATGCTTAAATAACTAAACAAAGTGACACAAATTAAATTTCATTTTGAACTATGAAGAATTTTGCCTAACTGAAGAAAGAACAATAAAATTATAAAAAACAAAAGGGAAGTTCTTGATAGGTACATGTTTTCTGGGATAAAAAAAAAAAAAAAACCTAACCAGAGGAATAGCAGATGCTCTTAGTGCTTATAAATTCAGTTAACCAGGAAAATGCTTTCATGCCTGGCACAGTAAAATTTAGAACAGAATTAAGTCTTCAGAAATTAAAATTGCCTTCAGCCCCAAATAAATGTTTCAATTATATCTATGAACTAAATACATCTCAGAATCTATTTAAATAAACCTTGAAAATACCTGCCATGTTCAAAGAAAGGACAGAGAAAATTAAATAAATATGGTTATAACAAACTAGAGAGGCAAAACTGGAAAACATTCTTTGAAGTATATACTCACCTTCAAATATTTTTCTCAACTATCCCAAATTCAAAATATTATGCCAAACAAGTTGAAACAAAGTTTTTATGTCATCATGATTATTAATTCAACTTTGTATTAATAGGATATAGCCATACCTCCATTTTAGCATTTGTCCACCGAGGTACTTCTACAACCATATTAAACAAATTCTGTGGTTTAAAAAAAAAAAAGAGAGAGAAAACATAAAAAATTTTACCTTTTATTTTTTCATGTATCTGCTTTACAAAAAATGCTTTAGGTTTACCTCCCACAAAAAACTGTTTAGAGTCTGTATCATATACATCGACCTGAGCCTTACATTTCTTCTAAAAATCAGAACTGTTTAAAACAGAGAACTTAAGCTACCATGTCATTGAGTGTGACTGCACGCTGTGAGAGGTTACTACATGTCTGGAAACACCTTTGCAGTGTAGTGACAGATCTAGAATGAAGTCAGGAAATGTGTTTGGATTTTTATTTTCCAACTTATCACTTAAGTGCGAGAGACCAACTCCCTCATTTTGAGGATTCAGTCTCATATTTCTAATCTGCAAAGTGTGATAATTTCTGTCCCACTCCCCATATAAGGTTGTTAGGAAGATCAACTGTACATTTCAAGGAAAATAAACCAAAATTATAAAGGAAAATATTTTAAAAATTATAAAACAAAATTTAAATCCAAGTTGTGATCACAATGTATAATTAAGGATGGCTCACAAAGAGACTAAACTTTATAAACTTAGCTTGCATATCTAGTGATTTCAGATTCCTTAAAGTAAGAAAAGGAACATTGCTTCTTTTGTAGAATGCTTAAACAAAAGGAGACTCTAGATCAATGGTAAGTAAAAATAATGTTCGACAGTTTGCCTTACAAAGAGAAAGTCTTAAGGTAAAAGCTGCTTTGCATGCTATTTGACATCAATAACTAACAATTTATCATGGATAAGTGATGCTTTAAAACAGTGTACTCCAACTTCAGCCATGGACCAAAGCTAACCTGCAAACTGTTTTTGGATCATAGAAAAACATTTATAGCAATCTGAAGGAGTAATTTTTATAACTGTTGAATCTAATAACCCAACATTAGAACTTGAATTACTTTTATAATAATTCATTTTGAATGATTTTTTAAAAAGTATCAGTTCATGACAGAGTAGAAATAAACCGAAAAACTAGTCCCTCACTACAGATCATTTGGGAAGCTGTGATTTACCATACTTTTCAATCATCCCACATATCAAAATCACCTGACCAGCTTTAACCAATTAAAAAAAAAAAAAAAGATTCACAGAGCCCCACCTCTCACTTACTGAATTCAACTGCTCTGGGTGGAGGCAGGGCACTGCTTATTTTTTAAATCTCTCTAAGTAATTTTAACCTACATCCAGAGTTGGTTTAAAGTGCTGCTAAACAATATACTGGGAGTTCTTTAGTGAAACACGGAATGCTATTAATTCAAATAATGCCATTTGCACAGTTAAACGTAAATATATGCTGAGCCATAACTTAATCACGTTTTTATTAAGTTTTCCTAGATAAGACTAAAAGTTACAAATGGCAAAACCACTAACCCATAATGAGATAAACAAAGCCAAGAATGAATTCTCAAAAATTGCTCCTTAGAAGTATGTCTCAATCCTATCTTAGCAACCTTTTACACAGCTCTGCTGTTACGTTTCATTTTCTATGCTCTTTCATGAGGTACCCCTGCA
Organism: Perodicticus potto; assembly: GCA_963574655.1. Lineage (NCBI taxonomy): Eukaryota > Metazoa > Chordata > Mammalia > Primates > Lorisidae > Perodicticus > Perodicticus potto. The sequence continues at coordinate 20,057 of CAUYRH010038861.1, read as the reverse complement.
CCTGTTTAAATATGTCTGAAGTAGCTGTTAAAAAGAAAAACCAAAGTAAATGGCAGATGTTCACATAATTTATTCATCCCTGAAAGCCTGGCTGTAAGAGAACAAATGCCTATGGATGAATGCTCAGAGGTGACAGAGAAGACCAAGCCCATGACAGTCATTTTACACAATGACACCTACCAAAACCACTCACAGAGATTTGAATTAGGCCAAAAGAACAATAGATTAAGTTGAATTTTAAGTCAGCAAATCACACTCTTCCAGACTGCCTTTTTTCTCTAGCTAAATCCATTTGGCCCATAATTTTTTAAAGCCAATATTAGCCTGGTTTTGCTAAGGTTATTGTTAATTATAAACCAACAGTGGTCTGCCAAAAATTTTTAGAAAATCGAAAAGAAAACGGGACACAATCAAACCAGAAAGTTGTATATGTGGCAGAGTCACAGAATTCTTCCTTCAGTCCTTTTCTTTCCCTCCATTTTCTCCTTGTATTTTTATTGCAGAAATCAAACAAACATATATTAAAAACATATGTGCAGCCAGTATGTTTTATTAGTCTATTAAGTAGGAAATGTCCCATCTCCTGAAGTAGTAAATTTGACAGTTGCTATCCCTGACATTTCACTTTGACATTTCTTGCTTTGTTGTTGTTGTTGGGTTTTTTTTTTTTTTCCTCTTTTTTTTATGCTGAAGGTACATCCTAATTCTTTCAAATGCACTTTTTGGTTTGTGTTTACCTTCCAAAATTTTTTAGAGCAATTTTTGTGAAACCATGGATAAGTCAAATGCATGTGGAACCAATGCAGCACAGATAGCTCCAGACAGCTCAAAATACCAGTAAGTTGTTCGGGGAGGATGTGGCTAATGAACACACAATATGTGGATGGTTTGAGAAGTTCCGATCTGGTGATTTTAGCCTTGACAATTACCCACGTGGATGGTCTGAGACGTATGTGGATAATGATAATGAAGAGCTGAAAGCTGTAGTGGAAGCAAATTGTTGTCTACACATGAATTAGCAGCAAGGTTTGACGTGACTATTTCAACAATATCAGACTATTTGAAACAAATCACCAAGGTAAAGAAGCTGGATAGATGAGTTCTGCATGAATTAAGTGTAAGAAAAGAAATTGTCTCAAAGCTTGCCTTTCTTTGCAGTCATGAGTTTAAGGCAAACCATCTCTACAGTGTATTGTTACGTGTGATGAAAAATGGATTCTTTTTGATAATCACAAAACTTTGGCACAATGGTGGGATAAAGAGGAAGTGCTGAAACATAGTCCAAAACCAAATATTCATCAAAAAGAGCTAATGGTGCCTGCCTGGTGGTCACCAGTGCTGGTATTATCCACTGCAGCTCCATAAGCCTGGTCGCTGGATTACAGCAGATGTCTACTGCAACCAATTGGACATGATGGGGATACTTATGATTGAGTAGCTGAGGTTAGTTAACAGAGACTCTTGCAAGAAAATGCTGTTGCCCAAACTACAGAAGCTGGACTTGGAAACTCTCTGTCATCCATTATGTTCACCAGACCTTGCACCAACTGACTAACGCTTCTTCTAGGCTTTGCACCACTTCTTGCAAGGAAAAGTACTCAATCCTAAACAAGCTGTGGAAAAAACCTTTTGCAATTTCATCACTACTTGCACTCCAGACTTCTTCACAGCTGGCATGCATAAGTTACTGTTAAGATGGCAAAACTGTGTCAATAGCTTAGGTGACACTTTGATTCACTGTACTGCTTCTTATTTGAGATACAAAAAACTAAATTTTTAATTTGAAATTGGACATTTCAGATTTAATAACCTAATATACCAGGAAGAAATCCCCTTTTTTCCTCTCAAACTTTCAAATAAACTCAAATAAGATAGTCTTCAACACATAAGCTGTGTTCTAAGAATTTATTTTAACTTGATTGTCTGGATTCAGAAAATGTTTTTCCCATTAAAACAGCTATTTCAGGTTCACACACAAAGTCCCTAGGGACCTATAAAGCCAGGAGTCCCTAAATGTCCACTCAATATCTAGGGCAGTGGTTCTTGAACTTCATGTTTAGGGTACACCTAGGACACTTGGTAAACATGTGGATTTAACCTGCCCTGTAAAGCAGGGGCCAGGGATCTCAATTTTTAACAAGCATTCCAAGTGGTTCCAGTGGAGATGGTTCAGGACCATTTTGACAAATACCAGAGTAGAAAAATAAAAGAGGGAGAACAGGCAAAGGCTGTAGAAATTAAAAGTCCCCAATAGCTATGTCTGGAAGTAGATTCAAAGGCTGGGGTTGTGGGTTTCAGCTGAGACAGAGAATAGATGGAAACAAGGTTGGAAAGGCAAAAGAAGGCAGGAAGGGGACAGGAAAAATTGCTTGGCATCAGCAGGATAAAAGGCGTGTAGCAACAGATGAGATGACAGACATCAATCAAATGTTCTGGTCTTATGATAAGAATATATGTATTTATTTTAAAATACATGTATTTGTTATGGTATAACCCTGATAACAATACCCACCAGTTGTCTCTTTACATTTCCCTGTTGCATTTTTATAGCACTGATGTTTAGCATATAGTTGTTATAACTTTTTCTTCTCCTCTATTCCCAAAGACTGCTGTTCCTGGATTATAAAACAGCCTCTCAAACCAGCTTCTCACACAATAACAACAACAATAATAAAAAGATGAACTGACCAATTTTTATGAAGTACTTTTACTTTAGACCATCTACTATGATAAATAACCTGCTACTAAAATCTAGATTCCTGTCCTAATTCTCTCAGGTTTTTTACTTAAAAAGGAAATATAATGAAGTACCTAGCACAGTCACAATCATGCAGACAGAAAGCAGAATCGTGGTCACCAGGGGACTTGAGGGGAAGGGAATGGGAAGTTGTTCTTTAATGTATACAGAGTTTCAGTTTGAGATTATGAAAAAGTCCTGGAGAAGAAGAGTGGTGATCATTGTACAGCGATGTGAAAGTACTTAATGCCACTAAACTGTACAACTGAAAAAGATTAAAATGGCAAATCTTATGTTATGAATATTTTACCACAATAAAAAAAATTAAATGGTGATGTCTGCCTTAGCTGCCTTAAAGAAATATTAGAAGAAGAAAAACATCAGAATATACATGAAACTCCAGCAGGGGGGAAATTTAAAAGCATTTTACAAATGCAAACTATCATCAAGGTCTTTAACATACAAAAATATAAAAACTTGTCGATATACCTCATATTCATCATTCCGTGCTTTCTTTGTAGGAATGCCATTTTCCTATAAAAGAAAAGATGGTATTTACAATTGTACTATTTCATGAAAGAATACAGTTTCATTGCATAACAACAAAAATATGACTACTATGTTAACTTAACATTCTACTACAGAGGCTGTCCAGAAATCTGATTTAACAGAAAACCTGACAAATGCTTAGTTTTTTCCTCAGGATTTATACCCCCACTGAATAGAGTATCAAAGTGTTTCATAAACTAAATTATCAGAAAAGCTAAATCTTTTTAAGTATATTTTCCCAGTTTTCATTGAATAAGGAAAGGCTCTGTTCAGTCTTTAAGGGAAGAATGGCAGTTTCCAGTGATTACGCTTAAAACAGTCATTTCATTATTGAAATGAAGCTCCAGGGAGCATGACTAACAAGCCGTGAAAGTGCTCAGCTGCACTTCCCGCCTGTGAATTCTACCAAGGTGTGATTACTATGTCTCCACCAAGCCACCAAGCACTTTTAAGTTAAAAACAGACTAGTGGTGGGCTGGGAAGAAAAAGTATGCCATTCACAAATGCTCAACCATCAAGTGTAACATTTATGCCCAAAATCACTAATGAAGGAAATAAATAAACAGAAAATAATTAAGCCAAGTCTGCCCTGACACATCATTTTTGTTCCTAATATACCACATTCCAAAGTATAAGGTGTAAGAGTTCTAATCATTACAGGCTGGGAACTAGGGAAAGCTACTTAGAACCACAGGGTGCACTAATCTCCATTATCTCAGAATTCACTAGCATGTCCTATTATACTTTGCCCTACATTATCCTTAATTTTGCCTTATCCCAAATCTCATATTCCTCAAAACACATTCTTCCTTAGAGGGAATGTTATGCCCACTGATAAGTTTCTAGCTCACTTTTTGTTCCATCTCTACCGCCCTACTACACAATTCTCAAATACAGTTTTATGATGATTATTGTTATGAGATACAAAGGTTTGTTATAGTATAATCCTGATAATAACCACCAGTTAGCTCTTTACATTTCCCTGTTGTATTTTTATAGCACTTGATGTTATCTGATTAACTTGTTTGATAGCTTCTGTCTCCTCCAACTGAGTGGGAACTACATCTGTCTTATTCACCACTACACCCCCAGTTCCTGTAACAATCGGGTTCATAATAAAAAATGCAATGAATGAGACAATCTACAACAAACCTACAGTCAATATTATACTGAATGGTATAAACCTGAAAGCATTTCCACTCAGATCTGGAAGAAGACAAGAATGCCCACTATCATCACTGCTATTCAACATAGTGCTGGAAGTCCTAGCCAATGCAATCAGACAAGAGAAGGAGATTGAGGCTATTTAAATGGGGACAGAGGAGGTCAAACTCTCACTCTTTGCTGATCACATGATCTTATACCTAAAAACTCCACGGACTCAACTACAAAGCTCTTAGAAGTGATCAAGGAATATAGTAGCATCTCAGGATACAAAATCAATATCCACAAATCAGTATCCTTCATAGATGCCAATAATATTCAAGCTGAGAATAAAATCAAAGACGCAATACCTTTTACAGTAACTCCAAAGAAGATAAAATATCTGAGAATATACCTAACAAAGGATATAAAGGATCTCTATAATGAAAATATGAAATCCTCAGAAAATAAACAGCAAAAGACGTTAACAAATGGAAGAACATACCATGCTTGTGCCTGGGAGAATCAACATTGTTAAAATGTCCATACTACTCAAACTGATCTACAGATTTAATGCAAACCCTATCAAAATACTGACGTCATACTTTAAAGAACTTGAAAAAATAGTACTTTGTTTCATATGGACCAGAAAAACCCCCAAATTGCCAATACAATTTTTAGAATTAAAAACAAATCTGGAGGCATCACATTACCATACTACAAGTCTATAGTGATCAAAACAGTATGGTACTGGCACAAAAACAGAGATGTAGAAATATGGAACAGAACAGAGAACCCAGAGATAAACCCAGCCACCTATTGCCACCTGATCTTTGATAAACCAAATAAAAGCATGCACTGCAGAAAAGAATCCCTATTTAATAAATCATGCTGGAAGAACGATTCCATGTAGAAGTCTGAAATTGAATTCATACCACTCACCACTGACAAAAACTGACTCTGGCCAGATAAAAGATTTAAATTTAAGACATGAAAACAATAAAAACTCTAGAAAAGAGTGTGGGGAAACCACTTGACAAAATTGGCTTGGGAAAGGATTTTATGAAGACACCCCATTGGCAATTACAACAACATCAAAAACAAATAAATGGGACATGATCAAGCTAAAAAGATTCTGCACAGCTAAGGGTACCACAACTAAAGCAAACAGACAGTCTTTAGAATGGGACAAAATATTTGCATCTTATGAATCTGACAAAGCCTTGATAACTAGAATCTACAGAGAACTCAAATTCATCAACAAGAGCAAACAACCCCATTTATAAGTGGGCAAGAGACTTGAACAAAAACTTCTCTAAAGATGACAGACAATGGCCAAAAAACAAATGAAAAAATGTCATTGTCCCTAATCATCAGAAAAATGCAAGCTAAAACAACTCTGAGATATCACCTAACTCCAGTGAGATTTAAGACACATCACAAAGTCCCAAATCTGCAGATGCCGGAATGGATGTGGAGAGACAGGAACACTTCTACACTGCTAGGTGGGATTACAAACTAATATAACCTCTATGGAAAAAAGTATGGAGAATCCTCAAAGAACTAAAGGTCAACCTTCCATTTGACCTCACAATTCCATTACTGGGTATCTACTCAGAAGAACAAAAATAATTTTACCACAAAGACATTTTCACTGGGATGTTTACTGCAGCTCATTCCATAATTGCCAATACATGGAAACAAACCAAATGCCCATCAACCAAGGGATGGATTAATAAACTGTGTATATGTATACTATAAGAGAAGGATGGAGACTTTATATCTTTTGTGTTTACTTAGATGGAGTTGAGACATATTCTTCTTAGTAAAGTATCTCAAGAATTGAAAAAAAATATCCAATGTGCTCAATACTAATATGAAACCAATATAGAAACAACTACATGCCCACACAAAAGATAAAACACAAATATGGTCTAGCAAGGGGGAGGGGAGAGGAAGAAGAGGGGACAGAGGAAGAGAGAAGGTGGAAGGTGAGGGGGGGGACGGGAGATTTGGCAGGACACCTAACATGAACAATGTGACGGTATTCAGCATATTGCCTGGGTGAAGGACTCAACTACAACTTGAATTTTAACTTAGAAGTGGAAACAATGCAACCTATACATTTGTACCCTCATATTAATTTGAGATAAAAAATTGTTACTATAAAAATGCAATGAATTTGAGATAAAAAATTGTTACTATAAAAATGCAATGATTATTTATTAAATGAATAAATTAATGAACAAATGAATGCACACACTTTTGGCTGGAAGCAAGGAGAGGTGTTAGAAGACATCAAATACTTAGGTTTGATAGTCCACTGGCCAAACAAAACACAGCCACGTGTATACACACACACACACACACACACACACACACACACACTCACTCTCTCGGAAATACACAGAGTAACAAAGTTCTTTCTGCCTGTTTGATTTCTTTTTCTCTCCAGATTATACAACCTTTGTCCTGTAGCTGAACACTTAAAAGTAATGAGCTGCAGGCATTACTCAAGAGAAGTAAAGAATACATGCTCTGCATTTAGAGCACCTAAATTCAATCCCACCTCCACAACAGATTAGATTTGTAACCATGGGCAACACACTTAACCTCATTAACAAAATGAGGGTAATAACAGTAGTTCCAGAAGGACTGAGATAACGTGCGTCAAGCCCTGTGTCCAGAGCCTGGCTAAGCCCACAAGCACCTGATATATCCTTGCTATTATCACCCCTATTGCCATCACTATCGTCAGTCCCATACTCTAAAGGGCTGTAAGGCAGCAAAGATCCCACTTCAACCTTCCATAACCTCTGTATAATGTGATATTCAGCCTCTAAGGGGAGTTAACACCAAGGACCTTGGTCCAAGGTCAAACCATCCTCACCCATGAAGCAGCTTTCTCACTTTTCCACTGGCCTCTGCCCCTATGCTGATCACCCCCCAGTACTAGAAAATGCAGTCCCATTAACCAGCCCCATATGATCTCAACCAGGTAGTCCTGGTTATTTACCTAACAATTGTGCCCCCTTAACAAATCTTATCTCCACTTTGATGATGAACCTTAATACTCTGCCACCAAATGTGTTCTCTTACAAACTTACCAGGAAAGATCTGAAAATATCCCAATGAGTCAGAGGCCCAAATCAATGATTCTGATGCTACAGCAGTTCTACTTAACTGGTATCTTTTACACCCTGACAACTATCAAATGATTTTAAGGTCTAAGAGAATAATTACTGACACACCATCACTCTTTCCTGGATTGTTTTTCTAGCATCTATTTCACAGAGTGAGTGAAGAACATGAGTTTTGTGGTCAGAAATCCTTGTTTCTGGCTCTGGCACTTAACAGATATGTGATCTTAGACAAGTCAATAAAATGTCTTCAGACTCAGTATCATTAGAGATAATAACAGAAACTCATAAAGATTAAAGTAACACACATTCACACAGTGGCTAGCAAATAGAAAATAATCCACAAATGCATTATTATTAAAAGGAAACCTCTTGCTAACATCCTAAATTATTACCTTTAAGTCCTTCTAAATACTAAACTATATGGACTACAAACACTCTTTTCTCCCAAGTCCTCTTGGAAGAAATCTATTCTCATACAAATTTTAACTCATAAAGGAGGCATATGATACTGTTATAATAATTCTTGTTTCTCCTCCTGACTTCCAACCACATTGTTTCCTTTCAAGGTACTTTCAAAAAGCATTTTATGATGATATTAGAAGTTCATAGTTTCTTGCCCAAAACAAGCCAAAACAATACCTCTTTAGAGTCCACCTTCAGAGGAATATCATGAAAGGGGGAAATGTAGTGACCAGCTACATTCTCTGCAAAGAGGAAAAAAACACAAAACAAAAGCCAATTAAAGCAATAGACATACTATTAATCACAGCAATAATGTCCTCGTTCACTTTTAAATTTATCCATTTTCTCAAAGCTAACATTAACTCCCAACTTAAAGTTTTAGACAACTTTCAAAACTTGACTTCATCATGCTATTATGTTCCATTTAAAGTGTATTAAGGTTCTCTGAAGGTGGGTCTAAAGATATGTACTATCTATGCTGACCCTCTTTAAAGTGACAGGAATAATCTGTATAACATACATGAGCCCCACACAGAAAGACAGGGCAAATTCTGTGGCAACGGATGCTGTTCATAAAGATGGTAGAACCAAAACTTACATCAGACATAGCCCCCTTCAGAGTCACAGAGTATGCCGTGATACATCTTAGGTTCCAAGTATATTAGCTGAAGCTTAGACTAGTTGTTCTTTACAGTCAAAAGCAAGTTGTTATTGCTAATTTGCTTTTTAAAATATCAATCTTATTGTTACTATTGTTAAACCAAAGTCCCTGCCTCTCTCCAATCCAGTTCCATAGAGAGAAACTCATATTCAACTCTTTAATTTTAGGTCTAGTTGTTATCTTCATCTCTTTAAATCATGTGTTTAAATTATTAGTTCTTATTTATCGATTTTAGAAATTATTTGATCCCAGTTCTGAGGTAAGAATTTAGTTCATTTGACCCCAACTGATTCCCCTTAAATTCTCAATTGGCTAATTTTAACACTTTACCCCTTAATTCCTTGTTCCACCAAACATACAGTATTTTTTAACTCCAATAATCTGCCTTTCACCTTCCCTTCTCATTCTCCTAATTTTCGCCTTCTGCACTTTTATTTTTAATTTCACAGCTGGCAAAATGTTCTGTAATGATACTGTATTTTCTATCCCTTCCTATTAGTATACAGTCAAAATTTTTCCAAGATAAGAAAAATCTTGAGTGATCATTAATATGTATATCCCTGAACCTCCATCCTATATCTAGTGGATTAAAATCTCAAGGAAAGGGACCTGGCAAGCCCCCAAGTAATTCTTACACTCAGGCAAGTTTGAGAAGCATTGTCTGTGTGTTTGTTTTTGGCAAGCAGGATGCTATAAATAAATTTTCTTTCTTGCTCAGCTTCTATTGCTCCTTGTGCTCCTAATTATTTTTCTTGCACTGTCATAATCATACCCATGTATCATTCCAATGCCTCAGAGATACCATCAAAACTATGGACTCCTCCCTTTACTCCAAGAGCTCCCTGCAGACCCTCTATCCCCCTGCTGCAACATGGATGGATGCTTTCTGGGCCTACTGAGAATGCTTCCTTGCTCTACAGCTTAGCTCTGTTTCCTAGACCCCTTGCATTCACCTTTGTTGGTTTACTTACTTCTTGTGCAGGAGTATTTCCCTAACATGTGTTCTATAAGAAAGATAACATGTTATGTAAATTTCTCAAGTCATTCAATGTCTAAAATGTCTTTTTTCAGTTCTCACTCCAGACTGATGATAAGGCTCATCATGTGGGTAGAGAATTCTAGGAAGAAAACTTCTCTCAGAATTTTGAGAGCATTTCTCCAGTCTTTGAGTATTCAGTGCTGCTGCTAAGTCAGACACCAGTCTGCTGGTCACCACTTTGTAGATGGCCTATTATCCTCGCCCACCTCCCAGATGTCCAGGATCCTCTTTACAGCCTCAGTTCTCTGAGACTGCACAATAATGTGACTGGGAGTCAGCACCATTGGGTCTATCAATTCTTAGATCTCTACATTTATTAATAATTTCTCCATTTTGTCTGCTCTTTCTTTCTGGAACTCACATGAGACAAGTGCCGAATTTCCTATACTGAATCTTCATGTCTCATCTTCTCACCTCCTTGTTTTTTATCTCTGACATTTTGTTCTGTTTTCTAGTAGATTTCCTTACCTTATCTTCTAATTCATTGTATTAATTTTACAGGGCTGCTGTCCCAGATTACCACAGACTTTGTGGATTAACACAACAGAACACCATTCAATCCACTACACCCTTTATTGAGTTCTTTGTCTGAATGATTGCATTTTAATTTCCAAGAGCTCTTGTTCTTTGACTGCCATTTCTTCATAGCTTCCTCTTCCTTTCTAATGGATGAGTTTTCAAGATCTCAGAAATAAGTTCTCTTTCTGTTTTGTTTTTTCCTATCTCATTTATATTTGTTCTTTAAATTCATTTATTTATTACATATTTACTGAACACATCCACTATACCAAGCAATGTTCTAGATGCTAGAAATACAAATTCCAATTGCTTGGTCTTATAGAAATTATGTTCTAGTGGGAGGACAGAAGTAATGTTATCAGGTGTGATAAACACTATAAAGGAAAATAAGTCAGGAAAAATAAAGAGTGAATAGGGAAGAAGTGATATTTTATACTGACTGGTCAGGGAAGATCTGATGGGTCACAAGTCAGCACAGACCTGAATAAAGTGAGATTGCGGAGTAAGCAGACATCTAGGGAAGACCATCACAAGCACAGAAGAGATGCTGAGGAAATAACATACACAGCATGTGTCAGATACAGCACAGAAACCAGGAGGGCAGGAGCACGGTGATCAGAAAGAAAAGCAGCAGGCAATGAATTCAGAGACAAAGCTCAGAATCCAGAGAGGTAGGTCTCAGTACAGAATGTAACAAAAGGAATTTTAGTCTGTCTTTTTTTTTAATTTTATTTTTAAAGACAGTTTCACTCTGTTGCCCAGGCTATAGCGCTGTGGTGTCAGCCTCACTCACAGCAACTCCAAACTCCTAGGTTTAAGCCAATCACCCGCCCTCCACCTCCCAAGTAGATGAGATTACAGGTGCCCACCACTATGCCAGGCTAATTTTTCTATTTTTAGTAGTGATGGGGGGTGTCTCACTCTTGCTCAGGCTGGTCTCGAACTCCTAAGCTAAAGCTGATCTCGAACTCCTAAGTTCAAGCGTCGACCTCATCGAGAGCTACGATTACAGGTGTGAGCCACCACACCTGGCCAATTTTAGTCTAATGTATTAAGCCATAAGGGAAAAATAATATACAATAAATACCTACCATGTGTAAGACACTGGTAATCTTCATACACATAGTGTCACATAACTGCCACAGCCATTGTTTAAAATTATTAGTGCTATCACCATTTTCTAGTTAGAGAAACTGAGCTAAGGGATCTCACCTGACCTAAGAGATGTCATCTAATAATTCAGACAAGTGACTACCTCAATCTATAAACTGTTACCATAATACAGTTGTTTCTGTAAGTTTCAGAAATTGTTCCAGCACTTTCCAAACTGAGTTCCATCAAACAGTAGTGTCACTAAGGTATTAACAAATGTTCTGAGAAATAAGTCATCTGTGGTTCAAGTTTTGGACGTTCCTATACGCTGGAAATTTTCAGACTTTAATATGCACATTATTACCTTATAAGAAGGTGATACAATGGGAAGTGTTACACTATTAAACCATAAAATATCTTGTTTAAGAAAAGCAAATATCCCATGCTGTTATTCAACTAAGCACATTTTGGAAAATGATCATGTACTTGAATTCCCTCATTTTGTGGGTTAATGGAGTGAGGTACAGACAGGTGAAATGACACAAGCCCATACAGCAAGTTATGAACAGGCCAGGGCTGGCACCAAGGAGGCCTGATGATCACCACCAGGATGCTCTTTTCCCTAATCATCCCATACCATGGCAATACTTTCTACACAGCTGACCCAATTAAAAATATATATATTTTATATATTCTAATTATATATTATATGAGTAATATATGTGATGATACAATTATAATTTATATTTATTTTATAATTTATAAATATTCTAAATCATTTATTTTGATTCTTCTGAATGGCATTAAAGAGAAACCATTTACAGAGATGAAGTTCAAAAATATTCTACCTCCCAATGTGTGACTATTTCAGTCTTGGGATATACTTGGAAATGTGGAAAATGATTTTACTTTAATAATGCTAAAAAAACATTTTCAGCCAAGTAGTACTATACTCTTGTTTTTCTTTGAAGTGAGACAAAATTACACTCTAGTACTGCCTATATTGAGTTAAAAACATTTAATTTGTGACCATCTTTATAAAAGCAATTCATCGTTTTTCCCTTACCTCACTCACCTTAACAGTAGCTTCCTTTCACTGTCCCACCCCTTCCAGCAACAGTCCCGGGCCAACACAGCCATCTGGTGGCTAGTTTGGGAATTGTGTTAGCCAATATACCTCACCATTTGGACCCTTCTGGTAACCTCATACCCCTTTCTTCTAATTCTTGTCCATTTACTGCCGTTAAACCCTTTTCGTCTTTTCTGTCCTGTTTACCCAACAGAGTGCAAAAAATACTTATGTCACTGCAGTTAACAGAAAAATCATTGGTCTGAAGCATAATTGCAACTAAAAAAAACAAATCAACAATGAGAGGCCAATATAGGCTCAGAAATGCACCCCAATGGAGGCCCTCTCCCAAGACTGCTAGAATCTCAATTATTCATCCAATGTCTTCAAGGAATACCAATACAGAGAAGGACCTTGAGAATTACTTCAAGGTCAACTGATTCATTTAACAGCTGAAGATAGTGGCCCAGAGAATGAAGTAATCACCTGCTCAATCATCTCTTACACAGAGTTAATGGCAGAGCAAAGATTAAGGCCTAGAACTTCCCAGTCTGAATCCAGGGCTTGGTCAACTACTATGCTGTGTGTTCCTGGCCCCTCTTTGTTGTTTTTTGTTTTTGCTTTTTTTGCTCCTGGCCCTTCAATACTGGTTTTTTTTTTTTTCTCAACTAACACTCAAGTAAAAAAAAAATTTTCAGTGTTTTTACATTTTCCTTAATTAGTTATATCAACAGTATGACTCTCCTGAGGGCAGGACCCATAACTGAATCTCCTATGTACCATGCCTAACAGTGTCTACCACACTTAATAAACATTGATTGACTGACCTGGTTATTATTAAATGCTATACTCTTATCAATCTGAAATACTTTTACCACGCTATGCAATGGACACACTTCTTTATCTGCTTAAAAAAACTACCTACCATTTTATAAAATTGTATCTATGTAAAACTATTCCTGTAATCATTACATAGTAACTTTTGGAACCCAATCCATTCAGAAATTTGAGACTTTCTGTTAAGGGTGCCAGTTCACCAGATCAGCATTAAACAAACAAAGGTAGAAAAAAGTATGTAACATAGAGAAAAAAAGGATTTGAAGACACCAGGTATTTTAGTAATAAGTACACAGCAATCACAAGACTTTCCCCACAAGCTTTGTTTTCTCCCCCGTAAAATAAACCTCGACCCTAAACTCAGCTAGGATAACCGCGAACTTTATGAATTACAGTAACAGTAATGATTACAGGTATTGTTAATAATAGCAATTTCATATTCCAGGCACTGTGACTAATCACTTTACATACACAATGTCATGTAATTCCTGCAGCCCTATTTTACAGATGAGAAAAATCAAGGCTCAAGTTAAGAAACTCTCCCGGGGTCCCAGAGCTAAAAGATGAATCCAGGATTCGAGCTTAGATCTGAAAAACTCCAGAGTCAGTGGTCCTAACAGACGCGCCAGAATGCAAGGCACATTCTATAGCTACTACGACCACTCCCTCTTGGCTCTGGAACAGGGTAAGAAACAATTTCATGTTAATAGCTAATCTACGCAGGGAAGCTTCCGGTGCAAAGAAAGATGAAAGTCACGAAGACTGTCTTAGTTGGGCAGCTCAGCGTCCAAGCAGGTCGCTTTGCCCACTGGGCTTGTTCAATTTCGAGAAGCCTAAGAGACTCTTGATCCTGGATCGCATTCAGGGGGCAAACTTCAGTATAAATTCATGTTTGGGGAGAAGATTCCTCATCAGTGTCCCTCCAAAAAGAAAGACCCCAGAACTAGGCAGCCCCAAAGTTCTGCCTGCCTCTCTAGCTGGTAGGTAGCGGTTGCGAGGAGGAGCTTTCTGACGCCATCGGGAAGGCAGGCCGGCTCCGTGCCTTCTTTACGTAACTAAGCGGCTGGCAGGACTCCGGCAGGGCAGCAGGCCGCGGCGGGGTGGCCGCGCGCGCCCCGCCCACCGCTCAGAGACGGCTGCTGCTCCCGCAGAGGGTGACACGGCGCCGAGGCCACCCGCCGCCCTGCGTCTCTGTGCTCCGCGTTCCGGGTCTCGGTCTGCCGCCCCCCTGCTGGCAGCTCCCGTGGCTCGGCGCGAACCCCCGCGTGCGGGAAGGTGACCTCAAGGCGACCGTCAAGGACTGGAATTGGGTAGGGGAGGACAGAGGGCATGAAGCAGACGGCGCAGGGCCTCGGACGCTCCCCATCCCCTCCCCCATCCAGGTGCCCCGTGCGCGCCGCGCGCCGCACCTCCGCGAGCTACTTACTGAAGAAGAGGCGGTAATCCTGCGAGCAGGGCTGGCCGCGTTCCTCCGTGCGGTACAGGGCCATGGCGCGGCGTGGCCCGATCACCGCGTTCGCTGCCCCCCACAGGCAGGCCGCAGAGGGGGCGTCCGCGGGCCACCCACGGCCGGTGCGCAGCAGCGGCAGCAGCGCGCGCATGGCGTCCGGGACGGTGGGCTGCGCGCGGGGCGGTGCCGAGGGACCTAGCCCTGCCGCGCGCCAGCGCCCCCTCCCGCCCGGAGCCGTCACTGCCGGAGAGAGGCCTGAGTCGCGACCTGCATCCCTGTGGGTGCAATCCCGGCGGCCAGCCAGTCGCGCACGCTGAAAGTACCTCGACCGCGCGGAAGGGCTCCACCGCCAGGCCGAGGTTCAGAGATGGGCAAGAGAAGGCCTACCACCCCTGAGAAACTCACTGCTACCTGTTGATTCATACATCATTCATTCCTTCACTTATCCTGGACTTGCTACTGTGACCTACTGTGTTCCCTATTGCACCCCGACCTGCCCACTAGATTGTAACTGCCAAGCGCTGAACACTTGAGACTGAGTAGTATCCCTGCAGGATATAGCACCATACATGGCATATAATAATGTCTCTCATGTTAAGTTGCTCCTGAAATTCCCTCTCTAGCAAATCTTTCTCATCAGCACAGGAAATTCTGGTTATAGAGCTTTCCGGAAAATCTTGTTGAGACAGTGGTCCATAGTCAGTTTGAACTCCCCTTATCTGGATCCAAAAGGCTTCCTCCACCTTTCCAGGGGCATCAGTGACCTCCTGTATGTCAAATAGGAAGGTCAATTCTTGCAATAAATATGAGAGAATCCAAAAGAGAGCAGTAAAGGAGATTTTTTAAACTGGAAACTAAAACTTTTAAAGAATATTAAATATTTTAGTTACTGAGTACATAAAGTGAAAGCAAGAAGAATAGGAATTTTGCAGAAAGAGGCGAAGAAATATGGACTTAAGGTTTTTGTGACAACAAAGCCAAATGATTTTAATTAAAAGAGAAGGCACTTTAAAAATAATTTTCTGATTTAAAATACTGCAATAAAAACTGGATTATAAATGAGATTTTAATAATCAATACATAAATTCATTAAAAATATAATTCTAACTTAAAATTTTGCATTTCTTACAAGACTTAACTTCTTTATGTAAATTTTATTAACTAATTTATAGTAATGAAGTCACAATTACAGATCTGATCCTAGTCTAACCTTTCTGTTCCATAGCTACAAACTACACCCTCTGGTTAATAATAACAATAAGACAGACACAATTTTTGAAACTAACCTTTACTGACAAAAATCTGAAAGCAAGCATATTACCAAAATAGCTCTATAGCTATTGTGTAACTATATATAGGAAATAGTACATCTGAGCAGTAGTCAGAATTTTGATCAATATAAATTTCTCAGGATAGGTGGTACAAGTGAATTCTATCTTATTGCTTTGATGTGTTTGACTTCCATTGTCAAGGTCACCCTCATCGATAACGATGGCTATTACAGCACCAATATCACATCCTGGCTGGAAAGAAGAAAGAGAAGAAGGTTGTATTGTACCCCTTCCCTAAGAACACGTCCCTTGCTTAAGTAGGGATTGGGCTGAAAAACAACTTAAAAAAAAAAGAACACTTTCCCAAAATTACATACTCCACTTCGACTTACATACCATTGGACAGCTCTTGTTCTAATGGCCACAACTTATTGCAGTATAAACTAGCAGACTTTATTCTGGATGGTTATAGCCCCAGATAACAATGGGAGCCATACTATCGCAAAAGAAGGGGAAAATGGATATTGAAAAACAACTAGCAGGCTGCCACAAATGTCTTTTGTTTGTTTGTTTTTATATTTTGAGACAAGGTTTTCCTCTGTCACTTGGGCTAACGTGGTATCATCATAGTTCATTGCAACCTCAAACTCCTAGGCTCAAGGGATCCTTTTGCCTCAGCCTCCAAAATAGCTGGGACTACGAGCATGCACAACCATGCCTGGCTAGTTTTTCTATTTTTTGTAGAGACGTGGTCTTGCTCTTGTTCAAGCTGGTCTCAAACTCCTGGCCTCAAGCAGTCCTCTCACTAGTCCTTCCAAAGTGCCAGAATTACAGGCATGAGCCACTGTACCTGGCCTACAAATGTCATTTTCCTATAGGAAAGCTGCTCTGGGCTTCTTAGTCTAGGCCAGAGGTCCTCAAACTACGGCGCATGGGCCACATGAGTTGGTGTGAATTGTATTTGTTCCCGTTTTGTTTTTTACTTCAAAATAAGATATGTGCATTGTGCATAGGAATTTATTCATAGTTTTTTTTTTTAACTATAGTCTGGCCCTCCAGTGGTCTGAGGGACAGTGAATGGGCCCCCTGTTTGAGGACGCCTGGTGTAGGCCATTGGAAAGGTCTGTGAGAACTCTAGCAGTTTCTACCTAATTGTGAAGGAGGCTCACATCCTTTCCTATTGGAAACTTCGGTTCTTTCAGCATCTCCAATTATTCTGTGATAAATTAAATTTACAAGACTGTTCTACCAAGGTTCCAGAAGGGATCTTTAGGAAGTATGATCACTAATCACTTATTCTCTCTAGATCATAGATCCTAAAATGTTTTTTTCAACAGTGGTGGGTGTGTCAGCTTGACTAGGCTGAGCTATAAGGCAGACCCTCTTTCAAAATGGAGAGTTAATTTCTTTTGTGCATATATCAATAGAGGTTGTTTGGTTTTATTGTTTCTTTATGCAGGAAAAAAAGCTTAATTGCTCTATTAACTTTTGAAGATTTGATATTTAAATAAGACTACTCATACTAAGACAATGTTGTGGGCTCATTTCTAATGATCTATGGATTCTTCCAATAAGATAAACTTTACAGTTGTCTGATTTCTAGGCATATTCTTGCTTTATGCCATTAAAAGCAAAGGCTTTCTTTAGGAAAGGATAAAGAAAATTATTTTCTTAAAGAATTATTCCTGAAATTAGCACCTTTCTATGTTTCTTAAAACTTGTAATTATCCATTGGGAGAATTAATTCTGAGGACTCTCTTATTAACAACTTTCCTTAATTCTGGCAACATGTTATTGGTAACTGACAAAAGTTTTGTGCATCCTGATTTAAAGAAATCAGCAAAAAATACTAAGCATTTCAGAATACAAATGTTTACTTAACATGAAATCTTGATGCTAACTTGTTATTTTATAAATTACATTCTAAAACGTTACCAATTTACCATGAGCAAAAGAAACAATGAATTTAATTAAATAAGTTTACATTTATTGTTAATCACTTAAATTTCTGTCTTTCGTTCTCTACAATTTACTGAAATATTTGAGAATCAAAATTAAAAGAGTAGGCTCGGCACCTGTAGTTCAGTGAGTAGGGTGCCATCCACATACACTGAGGCTAGCGGGTTCAAGCCCCGCCTGGGCCCGCTAAACAACAATGACAACTGCAACCAAAAAATAGCCAGGCGTTGTGGTGGGCACCAGTAGTCCCAGCTACTCCAGAGGCTGAGGCAAGAGAATCACTTAAGCCCAAGAGTTGGAGGTTGCTGTGAGCTGTGATGCCACCGCACTCTCCTAAGGGCGACATAGTGAGATTCTGTCTCAAAAAAAAAAAAAAAAAAATTAAAAGAGTATAATGTCAATGATATGAAATAAGAAGTTAACCAATTTTGTGTCTTTAAACATTTTTAAATATAAATTTCTGAGGCTAACATTTACATAATCACTTCCAATTTACACGTTTGGAGTCTTAACACATCAGGCTTCTATCATTGACATCTCCTGTGATTGTGTAGCTAGTGCAAGTCTCGATCCCAGGAGTTTACAAGTTGGAAAAAATACTTATAAAACTGTGAAATAATATTTCCAGATTTTATATAACTGATGATTTAGGAAAACTGATTTATAACTAATACCTAGAAAGGAACAGAATAGCAAATAATAAGCCATCCCTGAAGAAGCAGACAGGTAAAGGCTATCTGCTGCCTGTACTCTCAGCAGTTAAGAAAAAATCCTTCGTTAAACTGTGGCCCACTGCACTCACTACCACAACTGTGAAACTGCACTAAAGGTAAGAGTTGGGGAAAAAAAAAAAAAGATAAGAATTGGAGCTAGAGAAAACTTAGGATAATTAGAGAATCCCAGTTCTGTTTCTCTTTTTAGCATCAGCAACACAAAATCTACCATACTTACCGCTGTTGGTTTTTGAAATGCTGGATTATCCTAAGAAAAAATAAAAGAATTTTAGAATTTGGAGTACTCACATATGTAGTTACACTTACAAAAACCACAAATGTCCTTAAAATGAATTATTATCCTTACCTACAACCTGATAAATAAGCAAATTAATAAATTTGCTAATTGCTCATCTTTGCTAGCAATAAACAGCTAGCTCTAAGTAGAGGGGCTGCTAGGAAATATAGCAGTATTCAATGAATATAATGACAATTTTTAAACAATTTTGAACATTTTCTAATTAATCAGTTTAGGAACACAAATTGTGATATAACACTGGCCTTTGGAAGACTTCATCTAAAAAAGGAGACTTTAAAAATAATTTTTGGCTCAGCACTTCTGGCTCAAATGGCTAAGGCGCCAGCCACATAGACCTGAGCTGGTGGGTTCAAATCCAGGTCCCACCAAACAACGATGACAGCTGCAACGAAAAAAATAGCCAGGCGTTGTGGCGGGGGCCTGTAGTCCCAGCTACTTGGGAGGCTGAGGCAGGAGAATCGCTTGAGCCCAGGAGTTAGAGGTTGCTGTGAGCTGTGATTCCATGGCACTCTACTTAGGGCGATAGCTTGACGCTCTGTCTAAAAAAAAAAATTTTGTTCATCTTAAATATTTGTCACACTACCAAATGTTCCAAGAGTATTTCAGAATGTTACCCAAAGTTCACGTTCATCCAATAGTTGTCAGCCACATTTTCACCTTCTTTTTTTTATTGTTTCTTTTTTTAATTTTTTTTAATTACATGTATTTTATTATTCTTCATTACATTATTTGCCCCCCCGCACCCCCCAGTGGTGAGACAGAATTTATTTACAGAAAAGAATACAGAAAACACTAAAGCTCCTGGTAAAGGGAGAGAATTCGAGTGGGGAGAGAGAAGCTCTCTCCGTTTCTCTCCCGGTCTTTCCCCATCTCCTCCTTTAGGCCTTTAGTCTCAGGGTATATATAGGTGTATGGGTTCCTTGGCCAGGAAACGAATTAATACAGTCCCGTCCGCCAGGGGCAAGGTGAATGAGTGTATCAATGAATGGATACAGTCCATTCATGGAATTGAGGCCTAGGAAATTCACAAGAAATTGACCTAGGCATAGGAAATGGGGGTTCCACATTTAGTCCTAAGTGTAAAGTGAAGGAGA
>CAUYRH010038859.1:0-29060 GCA_963574655.1 Perodicticus potto | reverse complement strand
GCATTATGCTGTTGGTTTCCACAGGGAGATCAATTTAATCACTTGTCACCTCTCATCACATGGGGGGAAAATCAGCCCTATGGTGAAAAAAGCTAACTCAATGTTGTCTCAGTGGTAGTGACGAATTTGAGTTAGATCACTTAAATTCAGTTCCAATAAGAATGCATCATTGACAACATTGAAAAAGATTAACACAGGCAACTGAAGCAAACAACCTTTTACTAGAAAAACAAATTGCCAAGACTTCAATTTTTTTTAAAAAGCAAGTTTCCTTCTAGCCTTTGACTTTACCTGCTAATGCTTCTGCTGTATCCTGAAATTTCTCAAAATGTTTTAGCTTTACTCTAGAATTTAAAAAAAGAAAGAAACATGTTATATAGGCACAGTGATTCTGCAAAATATAAATACTCATGAAAGAAATGTTGGGCTAGACCTGTAAGAGAAAAAGTTACAGTAGTTGAAGGAACTTAGGCCAACAGTAAAGACCCTGAAGCTCCAACATAACTACGCTGCTTAATACACAGAGATGACTTTTATTACACAGCACAGAATTGACCCAAGAAGTATTTCAGTCCCTTTTAGGTCAAGAACCTCATGGCATTCATTTATCTCCTCAGTACAAATGCCATTAACAATTAGCTTGTCAGATTCTGTCACTATTATTTTATCCATTTTGTCCTGTATATCTTTATGTGCAGGGTAACATTTTATATAAAGAAGCACACATATACTTCAGTCATTGCCGTCTCAGTGGTAGTGACGAATATTTGAGTTAGATCACTTCGATTCAGTTCCAACAAGAATACATCATAGACAACAATGAATCAGATTAACCAAGCAAAGACTATGACCCTTTAAAAAGGAAAACTAGTCTTCCATTTACCTATAAGTATCATTGTAAGCAAGGTATTGAACCTGGTGGTAGTCTCTTCAATGCACACTTAAAAATACAAACATTTAAGAAATAAGTTAATAATTTCATCTTCTTCTGCGTTGACCTTACTCCATTTTCACCCTTCTAAAAAGGTATTTGTCTGTATCTCTATTTGTATAAATGAACATACAGATATACAAAGACATGGCAAAGATGGAACATATTAAACAAATTACCTTGAATCTTGGTTTTCTCGGTGTATTATAGGCCTCTCTATAGGCCACCAAGAGATCTATAGATATCTAATTCATTCAACAATCTCACTAGTGACAGATAATTAAACCTCTCAAATTTATGATTTTCAACACTAAAAATGCTACAACTCTGTTATTTTGTTTCTCTTAATTGTTTAGTATGCCATTTATTTGGGTTTCACACTCTGTAGCAAGCTTAAGAAGTTCCCTTTGACTCATTTGTATTATCATCTGCAATAACAGATAATTATCAATGACTATGGTATCCCTATTCATAAATAGATCCCCTCAACTCTAAAAGTATCAGAAGAACCAAGTCAGGTCCTTCCCAGGGCCCTATTCACCAAATGGGTTATATATCACAGGGTGATTCACAGATGGTAAAATAGCCACCTTGACTCTACCCTAAGGGAAGGTCAGCTCTCTTTCCTACCACTCATTACTTAAGCTAGACATCAAAGTTATACTCTATCTACTTTCTCATCAAGAGATATAGGCATGTAGCTCATGCTTGTAGTCCTAGAACTCTGGGAGGCCAAGACAGGAAGATGACCTGAGCTCAGGAGTTAGGCAAGAGTGAAGCCCTATCTCTATTAAAAATAGAAAAATTAGCTGGGTTTTATGGCAGGCACCCATAGTCCTGCCTATATGGTAGGCTGAGGCAGGAGGATTGCCTGAGTTTGAGGTTGCCATGAGCTAAGCTGGCACTCTAGCCTGGGCAACAGAAATGGTGTCTCAAAAATTAAAAACAGAGGCTTGGCACCTGTGGCTCAACGGGCTAAGGCGCCAGCCATGTACACCTGAGCTGGCGGGTTCGAATCCAGCCCGGGCCGCCAAACAACAGTGACAGCTGCAACCAAAAAAAATGGCCGGGCATTATGGCGGGCCCCTGTAGTCCCAGCTACTTGGGAGGGGGAGGCAAGAGACTGGCTTAAGCCCAGGAATTGGAGGTTGCTGTGAGCTGTGATGCCACAGCACTCTATCTAGGGTGATGGCTTGAGGCTCTGTCTCAAAAAAGAAAAAAAAAAATAGAGGCCGGGTGAGGTGGCTCAAGCTTATAATCCTAGCACTGTGGGAGGTCGAGGAGGGTGGACTGCTTGGGCTTATGAGTTCGAGACCAGCCTGAGCAAGTGAGACCCCGCCTCTCCTAAAAATAGAAAAACTGAGGCAAGAGGATCGCTTGAGCCAAAGAGTTGGAGGTTGCTGTGAGCTATGATGCCACAGCACTCTACCCAGGGCAACAGCTTGAGTCTGTTATCTTAAAAAAAAAAAAAAAAAGGGAGATTGAGATCTTTCTAGGACTTACTACTTATTTTATTATACCCAAGGGAGATAGGAAGCAGAAGTCACACAGATGAATAAACTATGACTTAATTTAAAGAAAATTTGAGTATTAGCTCAGAAACTAAAAGTTAAATCATAAGGCATTCCATGCTTAAACAATTATTACTTTCAACAGAGATTTATACAATAGTCCTCCGTTATATGTGGTTTCATTTTCCAGTTTCAGCTACCCTTGGCCAAAGGAGGCCCCGAAAATGTTAAATGGAAAATTCAACAAACAATTCTTAAGTTTTAAATTGTACATTGAGTAGTGTCTTTTGTATCCATACTGTATGTCCTTTACTCACTTCACAGCTCTCTTTACTAGATCAATTGTTGAGATACTACTGTACATATGCTCAATAACCCTCATTTTACTTAATAATGGTGCAAAGGCTCAGTGCCCTAGCACAGTGGTTATGGCGCCAGCCACGTACACCAAGGCTGGCGGGTTGGAACCCAGCCCAGGCCAGCTAAACCAACGACAACTGCAACCAAAAAAAACCAGGCATTGTGACGGGCGCCTGTAGTCCCAGCTACTTGGGTGGCTGAGGCAAGAAAATCACTTAAGCCCAAGAGTTTGAGGTTGCTGTGAGCTGTGATGCCATTGCACTCTCCTGAGGGAAACACAGTGAGACTCTGTCTCAAAAAAATAAATAAATAAAAAATAACGGCTGCAAAATACAAGAGTAGTGATGGCGGCAACTCAGATATCCCAACGAGAAGCTGTGAAGTGGTGAAGTGAAAAGGTGACAGGTCTGGGCGGCGTCTGTGGCTCATTGAGTAGGGCGCCGGTCCCGTATACCGAAGGTGGCAGGTTCAAACCCGGCCTCAGCCAAACTGCAAAAACAGAAAAATAGCCAGGCGTTATGGCAGGCGCCTGTAGTTCCAGCTACTCGGGAGGCTGAGGCAAGAGACTCGCCTAAGCCCAGGAGCTGGAGGTTGCTGTGAGCTGTGTGATGCCATGGCACTCTACCGAGAGCAATAAAGTGAGACTCTGTCTCTACAAAAAAAAAAGAGAGAGAGAGAAAAGGTGACAGGTCTCAACTTAATAAGGAAAAAGAAGTTGAAGTTGCTAAAATATACAATAAGAGAAAGAAGAGGGGGGAGCACGGATAGAGGGAGGGTAATTGGTGGGACCAATTTGGTGCATGGTGCATTTTACAAGGGTACATGTTAAATCTACTAAGTGTAGAATATAAATGTCTTAACACAATAACTAAGAAAATGCAGTGAAGGACATGTTAACAAGTTTTATGAAAGTATTTCAAACTGTATATAAAACCAGCACATTGTACCCCATAATTGCATTAATGTACACAGCTATGATTTAACAAAAAAAAATATATACAATAAGAATAAATTATCTGTGAAACAGTAAAAGGAAAGTTTCTGCTGTTTTGCTGTTGCCCCTCAAGCTGCAAGTTATAGCCAAAGGGATGATTAAGTGCTTACTTAAGATGGAGAAAGCATGAAATCTGTGGGTGGGACTATACTTAATTCACAACCAATCTGTATAAAATAGAATTCTTAGGTACTGTCCAGGCTACAATGCAATCAATACAAATTAGTTAAGGCCTATGTTCTAATTCCAAGTAAAATAGCTATAGTAATTAGTTTCATACCAAAATTATTCCTGAAAAAGATTCCAAAACAAAAAACTATAACCATAACATTAAACGAATCAGGGAGGAAAATGTAAAAAAAAAAGTAAGACTTCAATGTTAACGGCTGAATTCTTAGTTTCAAGATTACTTACATTTTATTTGCTTTCTCTGGAGTTTCAAATTCTTTCCACAAACTATCAACCTCTTGAAGTTTCTTCTCATTTAGAACCTGAAATAAAATGTTTAGTTTTCTTTAAATGGCATAGTTTAGGCATACGTAGCTGTATTTTTTTAAATATAACTATACACATGAGGGTGATGAAAGCCATTTCTCTCACTGAACTAGTTCTCTCACACAACATAAATTTTTGTACAAATTGGTAGTCTGAGTTGCCCATGTAACATCTGGATGAAATTCAGATCTAGTCATGGTCTTCGCTGAGAATTGTTTTTTTTTTTTTTTTGAGACAGAGCCTCAAGCCGTCACCCTGGATAGAGTGCTGTGGTGGCATCACAGCTCACAGCAACCTCCAATTCCTGGGCTCAAGCAAGTCTCTTGCCTCCACCTCCCAAGTAGCTGGGACTACAGGTGCCCACCACAACACCCGGCCATTTTTTGGTTGCAGCCGTCATCGTTGTTTGGCGGGCCCGGGCTGGATTCGAACCCGCCAGCTCAGGTGTATGTGGCTGGCGCCTTAGCCCGCTGAGCCACAGGCACTGAGCCTACTGAGAATGTTTTCTGATTTTATTTATTATTATATTTCTAGTGATTGAGTCTTGCTATGTAAGCCAGGCTGAAAACTGCAATCATAGTTCATTAACAGCCTCCCTCAGCCTACTAAGCAGGTGGTACTACAGGTCCTACGCAGGCCATGCTATGAATCTTTCTTTTAAAGGAGCCATTAACTGGCCTAGGACTTTGGGAAGTGGAGACAGGTGGATTGCCTGAGCTCTCAAGTTCAACACCAGCCTGAGCAAGAGTGAGACCCTGTCTCTAAAAATAGCTGGGCACTGTGGTGAGCGCAAGTAGTCCCAGCTACTCTGGAGGCTGAGGCAAGAAAATCGCTTGAGATCAGGTGTTTGAGGTTGCTGCCAGCTATGATACCATAGCACTTTATCGAGGGAAACAAAGTGAGACTCTGTCTCAAAGGAAAAAAAAAGAAAAAAAGAAAGAAAACAAAAAAAGGAGACACTGGGTGGCGCCTATGGCTCAGTTGGTAGGGAGCCGGCCCCATATACTGAGGGTGGCAGGTTGGATCCCGGCTCTGGCCAAATCGCAACAGGAAAATAGCCGGGTGTTGTGGTCCTAGCTACTAAGGAGGCTGAGGCCAGAGAATCACCTATGTCCAGGAGTTGGAGGTTGCTATGAGCTGTGTGACGCCATGGCAATGGCAATAGGGTAAGACTCTGTCTCTAAAAATTAAAAAAAAAAAAGATGGCGGCGCCTGTGGCTCATCGAGTAGGGCGCCGGCCCCATATACCGAAGGTGGCGGGTTCAAACCCAGCCTCGGCTGAACTGCAAAACAGAAAAATTGCTGGGTGTTGTGCGGGGGCGCCCGTAGTCCCAGCTACTCGGGAGGCTGAGGCAAGAGAATCACCTAAGCCCAGGAGTTGGAGGTTGCTGTGAGATGTATGACACCATGGTACTCTACCAAGGGCGATAAAGTGAGACTCTTGTCTCTACAAAAAAAAATAAAAATAAAAAGAGACAGCTCGTTGCCTGTGGCTCAACAGGCTAAGGCACCAGCCATGTACACCTGAGCTGGCGGGTTTGAATCCAGCCCGGACCGGCCAAACAACAATGACGGCTGCAACCAAAAAATGGCCGGGCGTTGTGGCAGGCGCCTGTAGTCCCAGCTACTTGGGAGGTGGAGGCAAAAGACTCGCTTGAGCCCAGGAATTGGAGGTTGCTGTGAGCTATGATGTCACAGCACTCTATCCAGGGTGACAGCTTGAGGCTCTGCCTCAAAAAAAAAAAAAAAATAGAAACCCTGGGTAGAGTGCCGTGGGATCACAGCTCACAGCAACCTCCAACTCCTGGGCTCAAGCAATTCTCCTGCCTCTGCCTCCCAAGTAGCTGGGACCACAGGCACCCACGACAAGCCCGGTTATTTTTTTGGTTGCAGCTGTCGTTGTTTGGCGGGTCCGGGCTGGATTCGAATCCGTCAGCTCAGGTGTATGTGGTGCCACCACAGGTGCCGAGCCAAGGTAAGGAATTTTTAAGTAGAAAGAAAGGCTTTTTTTTCTTTGAGTAGCTGGGACTACAGGCACCTGCCACAATGCCCAGTTATTTTTAGAGATGGGGTTTCGCTCTGGCTGAGGCTGGTCTCAAACCTGTGAGCTCCGGCAATCCACCCGCCTTGGCCTCCCAGAGTGCTAGGATTACAGGCGTGAGCCACTGTGCCCAGCCCCCCAAAAGGCATTTAAATCAATAAAAGTTATGAACATTTAGAGGTATACTCAAAACTTTCTGAATGTCCACGCTACATGTTGTTCATGCATACATTTAGGACTCAAATCAGACACTTATCACAGATCTAATTCTAGGTTTTAACCTTGAATTGCATTATACGAATATATCAACATCTTTGTCCTTACTGATAAACTTGCTTCTCAATTTTCCTTTTGAATCCTTCAGAAAATATGCCTATATAAATATGCTGTATTTCTGTTGGACAAATTAATGGAACTGGAGTTAACCGATCATAGAAGATATACATTTTTTTTCTTTTTTGTAGAGACAGAGTCTCACTTTATCGCCCTCGGTAGAGTGCTGTGGCATCACACAGCTCACAGCAACCTCAAGTTCCTGGGCTTAGGCAATTCTCTTGCCTCAGCCTCCAGGGTAGCTAAGAGTACAGGCACCTGCCACCCTCGGTATATGGGGCCGGCGCCCTATTCACTGAGCAACAGGTGCTGCCCAAGATATGCATGTTTTATGTTGACAGACTGTATCAAACTGCTTGAAAGAAATTCTATCAATTTCAGTTAAATAGAGTGAATAAAAATTCTTATTTCTGCACACCCTTGCCAATACTCTATTATTAACTACCCAAGTATAAAATACGATCAATCCTAAAAAGGACCCTCCTGATATTTAATATCCCTACAATTGGAATGTCTTATAAGTAACGGTAGGCCAGTTTAAATGTTAATGTTAAGGCGAGGGTGGAGGGGGATGACTAATGCCTATAATTCCAGCACTCTAGGAGACTAAGGCAGGTAGATTGCTTGAGTTGAAGAGTTAGGAGACCATCCTGAGCAAGACCCCATCTCTATTAAAAATAGAAAAACTGAGGCAAGAGAATGGCTTAAGCCCAAGAGTTTGAGGTTGCAGTTAGCAATGACATTTTACCCGGGGCCACAGACTCTGACTCAAAAACAAAAAAACAAAAGGCAGTATAAAACAATGACATGTTAAATTTGGTGAAATACAGTATGCATAGATATTATACAAACATCTTTAAAGACAGCTGTTTAAGGGTCGGTGCCTGTGGCTCAAGCGGCTAAGGCACCAGTCACATAACACCTGAGCTGGTGGGTTTGAATCCAGCCAGGGCCCACCAAACAACAACGACGGTTGCAAACAAAAAAATAGCTGGGCGTGGCCCACATCACAAAATCTCTAAACTGCAGATGCTAGCATGGATGTGGAGAGACGGGAACACTTTTTACACTCCTGGTGGGACTGCAAACTGATACAACCTTTTTGGAAGGAAGTATGGAGACCTCTCAAAGAACTCAAGCTAGACCTCCTATTTGATCCTGCAATCCCATTACTAGGCATCTACCCAGAAGGAAAAAAATCCTTTTATCATGGACACTTGCACAAGACCATTTATTGAGGCTCAATTTACAATCGCCAAAATGTTGAAACAGCCTAAATGCCCACCAACCCAGGAATGGATTAACGAGCTGTGGTATATGTACACTATGGAATACTATGGAATATTAAAAAAAAATGGAGACTTTATAGCCTTTGTATTAACCTGGATGGAAGTGGAACACACTATTCTTAGTAAAGCATCACAAGAATGGAGAAGCATGAATCTCATGTACTCAATTTTGATATGAGGATAATTAATGACACTGTGGGGGTTGAGGAAGGGGAGAGCAGAGAGAGAAAGAATGAGGGATGGGTGGGGAAAGGAAGAGCAGAGAGGGAAGGAGCGAAGGGGGTGGGGTCTTGGTGTGTGCCACATCTTTTGGGGGCAAAACATGATTGTAAGAGGGACTTTACAAGAAATGCAATCAATTTAACCTGGTTTCTTATACCCTCAATGACACCCCAACAATAAAAAAAAAAAAATCCAAAAGATTTTGGCAGAAAAAAAAAAAACCTGAAATGTCTTAACACAATAATTAAGTGAGGTGAAGGCTATGTTAACCCGTTTGATGTAAGCATTCCACGTTGTATTTTAAATCAGCACATTATACCCCATAAATGCATTAATGCATGCAGTTATGATTTAATAAAAATAGGAAAACTTAAAAAAAACAAAACAAAACAATAGCCGGGCATTGTGGCAGGCGCCTATAGTCCCAGCTAGTTGGGAGGCAGAGGCAGAAGAATCGCTTGAGCCCAGGAATTGGTGGTTGCTGTGAGCTGTGATGCTACGGCACTCTACCCAGGGTGACAGCTTGAGGCTCTGTCTAAAAAAAAAAAAAAAAAAAAAAAAAAAAAACAGCTGATAAAATTTAAAAGCGACCACTAACTATTGGGCTTAAGCGATCCTATTGCCTCACCCACCCAAGTAGGTGGGAATATAGGCGCCGGCCACAATGGCCACAAAGCCCAGTTATTTTTAGAGACAAGGTCTTGCTCTGGCTCTGGTTGGTCTTGAACCTGTGAGCTCAGGCTATCCTCCCACCTCAGCCTTCCAGGGTGCTGGGATTACAGCCTGACCAGCACTATTAATCAAATTCATGTCACAGAACATTTACACCTTAATACTTATATGCAGTTACAGTCTAGTTATGCATTTTTTCACTAAAAGAAGCTCAATACTATAGGTTATATAAAACTTTTAATTTGCCACATAAGTGAGGCAAGATGAATTAAGGATTTGTTGTGCTGTGTAAATTTAATCCCACGCACAGGTGAATTAGTTATATTTATAGTTTGCAAAGTTGGGCAAAATAAATCAAACTGGAAAAATATAAATGAAATACAAGTAATGAAGCAGTAAACAACTACAAAGCATAGTGTTGGTATCAAAGAATTAAAGCTACTAGTAGTTCTATCTTGCATATCATTAAGTTTTAGAATCCTTCACTTTACACTTGGGACTAAATGTGGAACCCCCAGTTCCTATGCCTAGGTCAGTTTCTGGTGAATTTCCTAGGCCTGAATTCCATGGATGGACTGTGTCCATTCATTGATGCACTCATTCACCTTGCCCCCGGCGGAAGGGACTGTATTCATTCATTTCCTGGCCAAGGAACCCATGCACCTATATATACCCTGAGGCTAGAGGCCTAGAGGAGGAGACGGGGAAAGACCGGGAGAGGAACGGAGGGAGCTTCTGTCTCCCCACTTGAAATCTCTCCCTCTACCAGGAGCTTTGGTGTTTTCTGTATTCTTTTCTGTAAATCAATTCTGTCTTACCACGGAGGGGTGGGGGGGGGAATAATGTAATGAAGAATAATAAAATTCATATATTTAAAAAAAAAAGAAATAAAATTAGAAATCAATACCAGAAAGAGATTTATGAAATAAAAAAATAATGTGGACACTTCTAAATAACCAATGGGGATAGGATTAAGATGTCCAACTAGACACAGCTAGTGTATTCCTCCTCTGTAGCAAGGGACCAGAATAGTAAGCAGATCATCTTACTGAGAGAACACCAGGATGCACCAAGAAGAGACAAGCAGCAATAAAAGTGGATAAGGGGAAGGTTCAGGGAAATTTGCCCAGCTGGGGCATCGGGGGAAGTTTCTAGATATGGGGAAACAGAAAGAGAAAAATCCCCAGGGCTCCATTTGCTGAGATGAGATTTTATGATCTTGGCTAAAAGAAAATTTCCCAATCTATGCAGTTCTTAGGCCTAACATGGGGAGATGCTTAGAGACTCTGCAAAGCTATTGCTCCAGAAAGGGATCTAATGTGGAGTCCTACTAGCATCTGAGCCTAGAGCAACTCAACCTGGGTGCCATTCTGAGAGTCTAGATAACAGGGAACCACAGATGTTTCTACAGTCACTGTGTACCTCCAAGGAAGGAAAGAGGAGCCTAGGTGCTCCCTTACATCTTGGGAAGATCCCTAACACCCTGATGGGGGCTGCTGTTGACACTAGGCATAAGTTTACAGTATTTTCCACAGTCGCATTATCCATGTTGCCTGCCTGGGTTAAGTGCTGGCTTGAGAATCTAATACAGGGATATGCCCTGCCCTCAGGCTGATTCTGGGTTTGACAACTGCAGCTCCTGACTGGCGGGGTGGGGCAGGGAAACCATGGCTTCCAGCACACTTCTGGGATGTGTCCTCCATCTTGCAGCCATCTACGGTTGACACCGGAGTTTCTTGGCTTGGGAATTGAAGGATGAATTCATGGACCACAGGCAAGGAGAAACGATAGAGTGATAGTTTATTAGAGGATAGGAAAACTTCCAACACAGTGGGAAGGCTCCCTAGTGGATTGCTGCAGCAGCTCAGCAAGCTTTTATGCCTTGTCTGCTTGTCCAAACCTGTTGGCAAGCACTGGTTAGACCCTTCAAAACCTAGATGGTTTAGAATTATTGGTTTTGTTAAACCTTAACTGACTGGCGTATTTCTGCTGGCTTGCTTTTTCCAACCCTGACATTCCTCCCCTGGCACTGCCTGGCCTATCAGCTGATGATGACCGATGACTGCACAGCTTGCTATAAAGGAGTCCCTCCCCTTTTCTCCTTCTGTCTGTTCTTCAGTCCTTGCTTAAAGCCTTCTAACCTATTACCGTGGGACCAAGTCTCAAATGAACTATACTCTCTACAGTTTCCTGCCAGTGCAGCATGGCCGAGAAAGATCCTGCCTTCCCTGGTCACAGGCCATGGGCCCTATTTTAAGAGTTTGAAATGAGGCAGTGCCCTGTCCTCAGACTAAATATGGGCTGACTTAGCTGTAGGTCCACCCAGCTAAGGAGAAACAGGGGAGCCTAAGGTCTCCCACACACACTTAGGACAATTTCCACCACCCTTCTATGGGCTCCTCTCCACAGCTTCTTGCCCATGTCACTTGTCCCAAGGAGCCCCAGGCTCTTTGATTGCAAGCCCACTCCTGGTGCTGTCTTACTGGGCTGAATCCCACCTTTGGGCTGTTTCTGCTTAATCTGGCCAAGGATTTATCAATTTCGTTTATCTTTTAAAAGAACAAACTTTTTGCTTTATTAATCTGTAGAATACTTCATTTACTCTTGGTTTTATTTAGTCATGATCTGATTTTGGTTACTTTGGGATTGGATCGCTCTTCCTTTTCTAGTTCCTTGTAATGGTTCTTTAGTTTGTTGATTTGTACTCTTTCTGATTTTTGAAGTGGGCATTTACTGTGATGAATTTCCCTATTTGGGCTACTTTTGCAGTATCTCACTGGTTTTGTCATTTTGTTCAAGGAATTGCATAAAATGAAAATACATATGGCTTCTAGGAAGGATTTTCCAAGTGATCTGAAAAAGGAAAAACTTTGGGTATGTGAATTATGCACCTATCAATGTGATATGAAAATGAGGTGCCTCTCATTCCATAACAAGAGGTTAGTTACAATGCTGAATACATTCTTTGGCCCTCAAACACAGTTAATCACTGGGTAAAGGAAGACACAGACTGTTCAATTTGAAAAACTGACAGTTATTTTATAATATACAATGTTTATGGGAGGAGTGAATAGAACAGATCAGTACTGTGGATATTAAAGATTTACAAGGAGGTCCCACGAATGGTGGAAAAAATACTATTCTTCTGGCTGATGGAAGTTGTAGTTACATCTACAGCTACAGGTTACAGCTATAGCCTTTACTCATTAGATAAGAAGGAGAGTGGAGAAGTGCAGACACAACTTCTCTTTTTTTTTTTTTTTGAGACAGAGCCTCAAGCTGTCACTCTGGATAGAGTACTGTGGCATCACAGCTCACAGCAACCTCCAATTCCTGGGCTCAAGCGAGTCTCTTGCCTCTGCCTTCCAAGTTGCTGGGGCTACAGGTGCCCACCACAATGCCCAGCCATTTTTTGGTTGCAGCCGTCATTGTTGTTTGGTGGGCCCAGGCTGGATTCGAACCCGCCAGCTCAGGTGTACATAGCTGGTGCCTTAGCCTGTTGAGCCATAGGCACCGAGCCCAGACACAACTTCTCTAGAGGAAAAATATCATCACTCAGCTTGTGAGCAATGTGAGGAACAGACATTCAAGAAAGGCCATCATCTTCTGACACTGAGTGCAACATGAAAAAGAAATTAACAAAGGATTTCCTGGTTTTCAATAGAAGAAATGAGAAAAGTAGGAGAGAAACAATTTTCTACTGTGAGACATGCAAGAGGAAGCCTGGACTTCATTCTGGAGCTTGTTTTAAGTTATCACACTAAAAAACACTATAATAAAGCATAAACAAAAACACTTTAATTATCTTATGTAACCTTAAATAGATAATAAAATCATGAGGTGAGTTCATATTTATGTTTTTATCTTTTAAAAATATAGAACAATTACAAGTAATCTACCAACTTCTTTCCTACCCAAAATAAGTAAGACCTGGGGAGTATGATGGTGGCAGAAAAATTGGATTTGACAGGATTAAAGTTCCTGCTAAGAAGTCAACTGTTAACCTGATGGGCTTGCCCTTATATATCAGATGCTGCTTATACCTGGAAGCTTGAATTAAAGATTCTGTGAAAAAAAATCTGGTGGTATCTCATTATCAGACTTCATGTTATATTACAAATCTACAATGATCAAAACAGCATGGTATTGACATGAAAACAGAGACATAGATCTATGGGACAGCACAAGGAACATAGAGATGAAATCAGCTTCATATTACCATCTGATCATTGACAAAGAAAACAAAAGCATACACTGGAGAAAAAAATTCCTATTCAATAAATAGTGCTGGGAGAACTGGTTAGCTGCAGGTAAAAGACTGAAACTGGATATGTACCTCTCACCACTTAAAAAAATTAACTCACAATCTAGAAAAGATTTAATCTAAGACATGAAACTGTAAAAACCCTAGAAGAAAGTGTGGGGGGAAGTCTTAATCTTATCAGTTTAGGAAAGAATTTATGAAGACAACCCTACTGGCAATTGCAACAACATATAAAATAAATAAATGGGTCCGATTAAGTTAAAAAGTTTCTGCACAGCTATGGACAAAGTCATCCAACCAAAGAGACTAATCTTCAAAGTTAGAGAAGATATTTGTATGCTATGAAGGGATAATAACCTTCATCTAAAAAAAACTAAAGTTAATCAATAAGAAAAGATCAAATAAATCCATTAAATACTGGGGAAGAGACATGAACAGAAACCTTCTTCATGAGGATAGATTAATAGCCAAAAAACACATGAAAAAATTCTCACCATCCTTAATCATCAGAGAAAATGTAAACAAAAACCACTTTGAGATACCACCTAACCCCATGAGAATGACCCAAATCACAAGGTCCCAAAACAGTAGATGCTGGTGTGGGTGCACAGAGAAGGGAATACTTACGCATTGTTGATGGGACTACAAACTAGTATAGCCACTATGGAAAAAGGTATAAAGATTACTTAAAGAACTGAAAGTAGACCTAACATTTGATCCTGGAATCTTATTACTAGGTATCTACCCAAAAGAAAAAAAGACATTTTACCATAAGGACATTTGTAAATGAATGTTTATAGCACAAAATTTACCACTCCAAAAATGTGGAAACTACCCAAGTGCCTTTCAACACATGAATGAATTAATTAATTGTGGTGCATGTATACATGTACCATAAAAAAGATGGAGACTTTATATCTTTTATAGAAATCTGGATGTATCTGGAGAACATTCTCCCAACAAAAACACCACAAGAATAGAAAAAAAAGCATTACATGTACTCAGTACTAATTTGAAACTAGTAGATTAACAACTATATGTTCATATGAGAGAAAAACTTAATTAAATGCATGTAGGGAGGTGAGGAGAAACAGTTGGCAAGTTCACACCCAACAGGTACAATGCATAGGTATAGGGCAACTTCCTGGATGAAGGACACAACTACAACTCAGACTTTCAACTTAAAAAGCAAACTATGTAACCCAATCCTGTGTATCCCCATATTAATCTGGAAAAAAAAAATAGAAATTCTGGAACTGAAAAATTTATTAAGGGAAATACAAAACACATTTGAAGCTTCAAAAAGATCCAAGAGTGAAGAACCTGCAGCCCTAAAAAAAACATGTGGCCTTCCTGGTCCTTAAGTGAGGCCTTTTGACTGAATTCAAATTTTATGTAATCCCTTTTATTAAAAGGGGTTCAGCAGAGAATGATGAAGCTTTTCTTCACTCCTTTGGTGTTTAAGAAAGAAGTTTTGAAATCAGAAGGCCACAGATTTCCCACCATTGGACTAGACCAAGCAGAGCAAAGGATCTTAGAACTTGAAGATGAGTGTTTTGAAATAATTCAGTCAGACAAAAATTAGGAAAAAAGAATTAACAAATGAGCAGGGCCTTTGAGATGTCTGTAGTTCCATAAAATAACTGACCTTTTGGATCATTGTATTTCCAAGGGGGGAAGAGAGATCAAAAAATTTAGAAAACCTATTTAAGGAAAAATTGATAAAAACTTCCCAGGACTACCAAGATAGTTAGACTTTCAGACACAGAAAGCCCAACAATTCCCAGGTAAATACATTGCAAAAAGGACTTCACCATGGCATATTGTAATAAAAATGACTAAAGTCAAGTAAAAGATAGTTTTAAAGTTAGTTGGAGTAAAGCATCTAGTGACCCATAAAAGAAATCCTGTCAGAAAATCAGCAGGCATCTCAGCAGAAATATTATGGGCCACACAAGAATAGGATGGCATTTTCAATGTGCTGAAAGAAAAAAAATGTCAGCCAAAAATTTTATATCCTGCCAGTCTAAACTTCACAAATGAAAGGGAAATAAAATAGTTCCCAGACAAGCAAATGCAGAGTGAATTCATGTCACTAAACTGGCATTAGAGAAAATATTCAAAGGAGTCTTATATGTAGGAACAAAAGATTAATATTCACCATCATAAAAACACATAAAAATATATAAAAACAATCACACAAAGAAGGAAGAGAAATAAATGACAACATGACAGAGGTTCAGCAAATGACAAAGACAAAAAGAGAAAAAAAAAGTCATAAAACTACAAGAAATTGACTAAGAATGTGTTAAAGAACAAAGCATCACATAATCAATATTAACCTTGAACATAAATGGATTAAATATTCCAGTTAAAAGGTATAGATTACAAAATGTAAAATAAATAAAAAATAAAAAGATCCCAATATATGTTGTTTACAAGAAACTCACCTTACCCATAAAGACACATATAGATTAAAAGTTAAAGGGTAGAAAAAGAACAGAGGCTTTTTGAGGGAAGATAGACAAATAGCAAAAAAAAAAAAAAAAAAATGACAAAGTGCTCAACATCACTAACTATCAGAGAAATGCATATTAAAACACAATAAGTCATTACCCTAATGCTGTTAGAATGGCCTTTATAGAAATGTTCAAAAACAATAGATGATGGCAGAGATGAAGAGAAAAGAAAGCTTATACAGTGTTGGAAGGACTATAAATGAGTATAGCCTGTATGGAAAACAGTATGGAAAGAACTAAAAGAACTAAAAGTAGATCATTTGATCCATCAATATTGGGTATCTATCCAAAGGAAAAGAAGTCTTTCTATTAAAAAGACACCTACACCCAAATGTTTATTGCATCACAATTTACAATTACAAAGATGTGGCATCAACCCATGTGCCCATCAATTTATTAGTGGATTAAGAAAATATGATATTTGTATACCATGAATTACTACTCAGCCATAAAAAAGGATAAAATAATTTTGCATTAATTTTGATGGAACTGGAGATGATTCACCTAAGCGAAGTATTTCAAGTTTGGAAAAACAAACACCACATGTATTCTTTACTAAATTGGAACTAATTGATGAGCACAAATGTGCACAGAGGGAAGTAAAACATGGTGGAAATTAAGCATGGGGGAGAGGGTGAAGAGGCACAGCAAAAACCTACCTAAAGGGTATAGTGAACACTATCTGGGTGATGGGCACTCCTATAGCCATGACTCAAGCATTACAAAAGCAATCTATGCAATAAAAAACATTTGCACACCCTTAATATTTTGAAATTTTTTAAAAAGGAAAAAGATATTCCATCCAAATGGAAACCAAAACTAAGCAGAAATAGCTATACTTATAGCAGATAAACAGACTTTAAATCAAAACTAGTAAAAAAAAAAAAAAAGACAAAGAAGCTCATTATATAATGATAAAGGGATCAATTTAGCAAGAGGATATAATGGTCTTAAATATATATGCATCCAACATCAGAGAACCCAGATTAACAAAACAAACATTAGAATTAAATAGACAGAAAGAAACACAATAATAGAATAGACTTCAATATCCCACCCCTAGCACTGGTCAGAGCGTCAAAAAAGAAAATCAACAGGGAAACATGAGACTTAAATTGGACGTTAGACCAAGAGGACTTAAGAGAAATTTACAGAACTTTCCATCTAACAACTAAGTAGTATGCATTCTTTTCATCAGCACATGGAACATTTTCTAAGATAGACCACATTTGGGGACACAAAAAAACTCTTAACAAATTTTAAATAATTGAAAGCATATCAAGTTATCTTTTCAGAGCACAGTGGAATACAATTAAAAAACCAATGTAAAGAAGAACTCCTGAAACTATATACACATATGAAAATTAAATAATGTTCCCCTAAATCACTGAGTCAATGAATAAATAAAGACATAAATTTAATTTTTTTAAACAAATGAAGATGAAAATACCACATACCCAAACCTGTGAGATACAGTGAATGCAATGCTTAGAGGTAAGCTGATGACATTAAATTGCTACATCAAAAAAGTAGAAAGTCACAATCTGAAAACCTAATATCATACCTCAGTGAACTAGAAAAATAAGAAGAAACCAAACCTGGAGTTAGTAAAGGAAAAGAAATAACAAAGAGTAAAGATGAACTAAATACAAATACAATACAAAGAATCAAGAAGATGAAAAGTTGGTTCTTCAAAAAGATTAACAAAATTGATAAACCACTAATAAGAATAACCAAGAAAAGAAGACATAAGATCCAAACAAATACATAAAAAATGAAACTGATACCACAAAAATACAAAAGATGATCAGAAACTATTATGAATTATATATTCACAAACTAGAAATCCTAGAGGAAATGGATGAATTCCTGAAAATATATAACCTCCTGGGATTGAACTAGGAAGAAATAGAACTCCTGAATAGAACAATAATTAGTAGTGAGATTGACTCAGTAATTAGAAATCCCCTCCCCCATAAAAAAGCTCAGGACCAGATGGATTCACAGTTGAATTCTATCAGACATACAAAGATGAACTGGTGCCAATCCTGCTGACACTCTTCCAAAACATTATGAAGAAAGGAATTCTCCTTAACTCATTCTATAAAGCCAGTATCACCCTGATACCAAAGCTAGAAAAGACATAACAATAATGAAGAAAACTACAGACCAATATCTGATAAACACAGATGCAAAAATCCTAACAAAATACCAGCAAACTAAATCCATCAAAAGGATAATTCACCACAATCAGTGAACTTTATTCCAGGGACACACAAGTATGCCTAAACATCTTTGCAATAAGTGTGATTAAATAAATAAATAGAATGCAAACAAAAAAATATGATTATCTCAATAGATGCAGAAAATTATTAGATGAGATTCAGCATCCCTTCATGATAAAACTCATCAACAAACTAGGCATAAAAGGAACATACCTCAAATAATAAAAACCATATATGACAAACGCACAGACAATAGCCAACATCACACTGAATGAGAAAAAGTTGAAAGCATTCTCGTTGAGAAATGAGACTAGGATGCCCACTTTTGCACTTCCATTCAAATAGTACTAGAAGCCAGTGCAATGCAATCAGGAGAGAGAAAGAAATAAGGAACATTCAAATTAGAGAAGAGAATCAAATTATTTCTATTTGCTGACACTATAATCTTAAACCTAGAAAACCTTGAAGAAAAAAATCTTAAACCTAGAAAACCTTGAAAAGACACCCAGATTTAATAAATGAATTTAGTAAAGTCTCATATTATAAAATCAATGTACAAAAATCAATAACACTTCTATATACCAAAAATGATCAAGCTGAGAACCAAATCAAGAATTCAGTCCCATTTATAATAAGTATGAAAAAAATAATGCTTCAGAATAAATTTAACTGAGAGGGTGAGTGATCTCTGTAAGAAGGATTACAAATCACTGATGAAAGAAATCATAGGTGACACAAACAAATGGAAAGATATTTCATGCTTGATTGGAAGAATTAATCGTGTTAAAATGACTACACTGCCCAAAGCAAAATACAGATTAAATGCAATTCCTATCAAGATACTCCTGTCATTTTTCACAGAATCATAAAAAAACAATTCTCAAATCCATATGGAACCCAAAAGAACCTGAATAGCCAAAGTAATCCTAAGCAAAAAGAACAAAGCTGGAAATATCATATTGCCTGATAACCAATTATATCACAGAGCTATAGTAACCAAAATAACAAGGTACTGGTAGGACAACAGACACATAGATCAATGCAATAAATTAGAGAACTCAGAAAGGAAGCCATATATTTCTATCCAACTAATCTTTGACAAAGTTGACAAGAACATACACTGGGGAAAGGACACCGTTTTCAATAAATGGTGCCGGGAAAATTGGATAGTAAGACATAGAAAAATGAAACTGGATCCCTATCTTTCACCATATTAAAAAATCAACTTAAGATGGGTGAAAGACTTGGCTTGGCGCTTATAGCCCAGTGGCCAGGGGGCCAGCCACATACACTGGAGCTGGTGGGTTTGAATCTAGCCCAGGCCTGCCAAACAACAATGACAACTGCAACAAAAAAATATCTGGGTGTTGTGGTGGGCACCTGTAGTCCCAGCTACTTGAGAGGCTGAGGCAAGAGAATAGCTTAAGCCCAAGAATTTGAAGTTGCTGTGAGCTGTGATGCCATAGCACTCTAC
Source organism: Perodicticus potto (assembly GCA_963574655.1). Classification (NCBI taxonomy): domain Eukaryota; kingdom Metazoa; phylum Chordata; class Mammalia; order Primates; family Lorisidae; genus Perodicticus; species Perodicticus potto. The sequence continues at coordinate 9,730 of CAUYRH010038859.1, read as the reverse complement.
CCAAGGCGACAGCTTGAGACTCCATCTCAAAAAAAAGGTGGATTAAAGACTTACATATAAGACCTAAAACAATAAAACTTCTAAAAGAAAATTAGGGAAAATTCTTTCAAACACTGGCCTAGGCAAAGAATGTATGACTGAGATGTGAAAAGCAAATATGATAAAAACAAAATAGACAAACAGGTCTTGATTAAACTAAAAAGCTTTTGTAGAGCAAGAGAAATAATCAAAAGAGTATATAGACAACCTACAGAATGGGAGAACATATTTGCAGAGTAGATTCCCAACAAAAGACTAGTATCCAGAAGCTACTAAAAACTCAAATGACTCAGCAGAAAAAAAAAAAACTCTCAAAAAGTGAGCAAAAGACATGTACAAGCATTTTTCAAAAGAAAACATACAAATGGCCAACAAGCCTGTGAAAAATGCTTGACATCACTAATCATCAAGGAAATGCAAAGTAAAACCACAATAAAATACATGGTATTCCAGTTAGAATGACAATTATTAAAAGCCAAAAACAATAAATGTTGGTGCAGATGTAGTGAAAAAGGAACACTTACATACTGGGAGTGGAAATGAAAATTAGTACAACCTCTGCAGAAACCAGTATGGAGATTTCTCAAAGAACTACAAATAGGTCTATCATTTGTTCCTACAATTCTACTATTGGGTACCTACTCAGAAGTAAAGAAATCATTATATCAAAAAGATACCTGTATTCCTACGTTTATCATAGCACAATTCACAACCATAAAGATATGAAATCAACTTAAGAGCTCATCAATTGATGAGTGGATTAAGAAAAGGCACTTGTGCACACCTGTGCACATACACACACACAGCTACCCAGCTATAATGAAGAAGGAAATAATGGCTTTTGCAGCAACATGGATTGAACCAGAGGCCATTAACCCAAGTGGAGTAACTCAGGAACAGAAAAATGTACACCCCATGTTCTAACTTGTAAGTGAGAGCTAAACTACGCCTACACATTGGTAAATGGAGAGGTATAATGGATATCGGAAACTCAAACGAAGAGGGGGGAGGGAGATATAAAAAATTCCTTACAGGGCAAAACATGTACCAACAACCCAGATTCCACCACTATACAACATATACATGTAAAAGAATTCAATTTTTACTTCCTAAATCTATTAAATTATAACAAGTTTTTAAGAGAAGTACAACAAAAAGATCACCTATGGGTCAAAATAGAAATCAATAAAGAAATCAGAAAATAAGGTGAATGAAAATGAAGTTACAGCATGCTAAACTTAAAGAATGTAATTAAACCAGTGCCCAGAAAACAATTTATAACTATAAATAATTACATTAAAAATAAAAGAAATATCTCAATTTAATAATTTACTCTCTAATCTTCTGACACTGGAAAAGAGAATAAACTAAATCCAAATTAAGCAGAACAAAGGAAGTAATAAAGACTGGAATGGAAATTAATGAAATAGAAGAAAAACAATAAAGAAAAAAAAAATGTAACCAAAAGCTGATTTTTCCAAAAGATCAACAATACTGACAAGTCTTTAAATATATTGACCAAGAAATAAAAGAGAAGACTCAGGTCACTAGGATTAAAAAATGAGAAAGAGGAAATTGATTAGAAATGAATACTATGGACAACCGTATGCCAGCAAATTAGACCACTTAAATAAAATGGACAGAAACCCAAAACACTGAAATTGACTCAAAAAAAAGTAAACTACCTAAATAGACTGCTAACAAGTAAAGAAATTGAATTAGTAATCAAAAAACTACCCACAAAGAAAATTCCAGGCCCAGGAATCTTCTCTGCTGAATTCTACCAAACATTTAAAGAGTTCGTACCATTTTTTTTTACAAACTCTCCCCTAAAATAGAAAAGGAGTGAACTCCTCTACTATGAGATTAGTATTATCCTACTAATAAACCCAGACAAAACCATCACAAGAAACTATAGACTAATATCTCTTATGAACATGAAGACAAATGTCCTCAAGAAAATACTAGCAAACTGGATCCAGCAAAGCACAGAAAGAACAGTACAGCCATGTGAAGTGGCTCATGCTTGTAATCCTAGCACTCTGAGGGACCAAGGCAAGACAATTCTTTGACCACAGAGTTCAAGACTAGCCTGAGCAAGAGCAAGGCCCTGTCTCTATTAAAAATAGAAAAAAAATAGCTGGATGTGGTCTTGGGCCTCAGCTACTTGGGAGGCTGAGGCAGGAGGATTGCTTGAGCCCAAAAGTTTGAGGTTTCTGTGAATGACGCTGATACCACAGTACTCTTATTCTAATCCAGGTGACAGAATGAGACTTTGTCTCAAAAAAAAGAATTATTCATCATAATCAAGTGGGATTTATCACACGAATACAAGGTTGATTTAACATCTGAAAATCAATTGATGTAATACATCCTATCAGTAGAATAAAAAAGAAAATGCATGTGATCTCAATAAACATGGAAAACCATTTGATAAAATCAAACACTTGTGATTTTAAAAAACACTCAAGAAAACATGCAGAAATAAAAAGGAACCTCCTCAAAGTGGTAAAAGGCATCTATTAAAAAATCCACAGCTAACATCTTATTTATGATAAAAGAATGAATGTTTTTCCTCTAAGATAAGAAAAAGAACAAAGTATTGACTCTTGCCACTTTTATTCAACATAAGGTTCTAGGTAGGTAATTAGGTAAAAAAAAAAAAAAAAGAAAGAAAGAAAGAAAAGAAAAGAGACAATAAAGAAAAAGAAAAGAAAATCTATCTATTGGAAAAGATGAAATAAAACTATCTCTGTTCACAAATGACATGATCGTATACATAGAAAATCCTAAGGAATTCACTAACAGATTATTAGAACTAATAAACTCAGTAAGTTTGTAGGATACAAGATCAATACACAAAAATCAAATGTATTTTTATATACTTGCAATGAATAATCCAAAATGGAATTAAGAAAATAATTACTTTTACAATCGCATCAAAAAGAATGAAATACCTTGGAATAAATTTAATAAAATAAGTCCAAAACATATAGCCTGAAAAAACAAAACATTAAAATAAGGAAGATCTAAATAAATGTAAAAACATCCCATGTTCATGGATTAGAAAACTTAATATTGTTAAGATGTCAATATTCCCCAGTCAGATTTGTATTCAGTGCAATCTTTATCAGAATCCTCGCTTTCTGTGTGTAAATCAACAAACTGATTCTCAAAATCATGTGGAAGAGACCAGAATAACCAAAATAATCTTGAAAAAGAAAAAAGATAGGAGATCCATATTTCTTGATTTCAAACCTTAGTATAAATGATAATGGTAATGATAATTATGACATTTTAAACCTTAGTATAAATGATAATGGTAATGATAATCATGACATTGTGGTACTGACAAGCAAGCCCAGAAATAAAACATGAGTCTACAGTCAACTGATTTTTGACAATGGTCCCAAGGTCATTGAACGGGAAAAGAACAATCTTTTCAACAAATGGTGCTGGGACAACTGGATATCCACATGTAGAATAATTAGATTGGACCTTTGCCTCACATCATGTATAAAAATAAATTCAAAATGGATGAAAGACTTAAAAATCCCCAGGCATTGTGTCACGTATCTGTAGACCCAGCTACTTGGGAGGCTGAGGTAAGGAGGTCACTTGAGCCCAAGAGTTTGAGGTTGTTGTGGGCTATGGGGCCATGGGACTGTAGCCAAGGTGACAAAGTAAGCCTGTCTCAAAACAAACAAAAACAAAACAACCCCCCCCAACCAACCAAGCAAACAAAAAAACAACAGAAAGTGAAAAGACACCCTATAGAATGGAAGAAAATATTTTAAAATCAAATATCTGATGGGGCATGTATCTAAAATATATAAAGTAATTGTACAGCTCAATAATTTTAAAAAGCAAATAACCCAATTCAAAAATGGGAAAATGAATTGAATTAACATTTACCTAAAGATGATACACAGACGGCCAATGAGCATGTGAAAAGATGCTCAGCATCCTTAGTCATCAGGGAAATGCAAATCAAACCACCTCACATCCACCAGGATGGCTGGAACCGAAAGTCAGGCAATGGCAGGTATGGAGGACGTAGAAACTCTGGAAGCCCATCAGTGCCAGTGAGAACGTGACCTGCTGTGTCCCTTTTGAGAAATATTCTGACCATGACCCAGTAATTCCTTTTCTAGGTATATAAACAAGAGAAATGAAAACATGTTCACACATAAACTTGTACATGAATGTTTATAACCAAAAGGTAAAGTAACCCAAATATCCATCTTCTGATAAGCATATAAACAAAATATGGTGTATTTATACAACGGAATATTATTTGGCCATAAAAAGGAGTGAATGTGCTGGTGCATTGTATGACATGGATGAACCTTGAAAACATGGTAAGTGACAGAAGCCAGACACAAAGGCCACACAAGTATCATACTGTCTAGAAGAAATGTCCAGAAAGTATTTGAGCGGTGGCTCAGGGCTGGGGAGTGGGAGGGGAGTGGGAGAACAGGGTTAAGCTTGCTAACAGGTCAAGGGCTCCTTTTAAAGATGATGGAAATGCTCTCAAATCTGTAGTGATGGTTACAAACAACTGTGAACATACCAAATTCTTAGACTTGTATGCTTCAAATGGGTGAAATTATGGAATGTGAATTATATCTCAATAAAGCTGTTTAAAAAATTCAAAGCAGCTTGATGGGAAGATGAAAATAAGTGAATAAGCAAAAAAAAAAAAAAAGATACAGTTGTAAATATGTGAGACAAAATGTCCATATTCTCTTTGGGGAAACAAATTGCCAGAGATGTTAAGTTATTCTGGAACTGAACACACAGACGATATTTAGGAATCAAAATTGATAATTTCTTGAGGGATTAAAAACAAAATCAGTTCCCCCCAGGCCAACTGCCTTCAACACGGGGCTCTGCATTTCCTGGGCTTGGGTTTCCCTGCAGAGCCTCCTTCCCGAGTAACCCTCCTGGCCTCCCCGGCCTCCTCCTTCGCCCGCAGGAGCATCTGATCTGCTTGGTGAATCTGGGAAGAAACTGAGCTTGTTCTGGGGCGGAGACCAGCACCTGTGTCAGTCTTTGCCTGCACGGGTAACTCTACAGCTTGAGGCTAAGTTCGGCTCAAAGGAGGGTTTTAGGAACCTTGTGGGGGCACAAGGTAGTGATTTTAAAACATGTTTGCAAAAGTCTCCACAGGACTTGTCCCTTTGAGCCCAGGTGGGACTTTGTGACTGTTGCAGTGAACAGAATGCTGGGGAGGAGCTTCTAACTAATCCCAGTGCTGTCAGGGAAGCCCGCAGCTTCTGTAGGCTGCCCTCCCAGCTCTCACTTTGGGACCCTCCAGTCATTGTGAAAGAAGCCCAGGTACCCTGAGGTCACCACATTGGCTGGGGAAGGGGTGACATTGGTTGGATTAGGGAAGGGGTGACGTTCGTTGGAGCGCCCCACAGGGGAAGGAGTGACGTTGGTTGGAGGGTCCCCACAGGGGGAAGGGATGACGTTGGTTGGAGGGTCCTCACAGGGGAAGGGGGGACATTGGTTGGAGGGTCCCCATAGGGAATATTTGAGTTTGCGAGTATTTCCATTCCCGACCACCATTTAACTGCAAACATGAGAGAAACCCCAGTGAAATTTATCCAGATGAGCTCAGCCTATTCTCACATCACAAGCAAGTAAGTGATTGGTATTATTTTTATGTTACTATTTGGGGGTGGTTTGTTATACAGAAAAAACAATCTGGAACGCACATATTCTCCACTTCCAGTATTAAATACTAATAATTCTACTAGTATTATTATTACTAGTAATAAAGTGTGACCTCCGTTTAACCCCTCTTTCTTATTTCTCAATTGGTTACAAACTCAGAAGAGAAAGGAATCTATTTTGTGGTCCCTGAAAACCCCAACTTTATTTGTCCAGTACATGGGTGCCTCCTTCCCCACTCTGTGGGTGTGAGCGGGCCTTAGGTCTCTCCATTTGACTCTACCTAATGATGGGAACTGTCTCCCCAAACATTCAAATTACAATGGCTCTTTGTTAAAAGGTGATTTCTTAAGTTGATTGAAAACTGAAGCCGTACTGAACAAACGGCTCCACCTCCCGTGTACACGGCTTTGGTGACCAACATCCTCTCAGCTTCCTTCAACTTTTCCTTTTGTAAGAGGTTCAAATTGTGCAGTGGTCCTTACAACCTGAGCAAGCATTGGAGTGACCTGGGGCGCTTGCTACAAAGGGGGTCCCTGGACCCCACCCCCAGAGTTGCTTTTTTAGGATGACTGAGGTGAAGTTTTCATAGTTAGCCAGTTCCCAGGTCTTGCTGATGTTGTGATCCAGGAATCACTCTTTGAGAAACACCAAGCTTGAGAGGTACAGGAAGCTCGAAAGAGTTTTCAGCAAGGATTTAAAAGACGTGGGTCATCACGCTGGCTGTGCCCTCTTCTACTAGAATGTGAAGGTCACTAAAAAACACTAAGCATCCTGCCAATGTCACACAGTTGTGAGGACGGAGGGTAACAGCAACGTGTGTGTAAGTGCTCTGCAAACTGTCTGGGGCCCTGTAGACAGGAAATAACCGCGTGAAGAGGTTTGCTGGTGGACACTGAGTGTTAATATCCTTTTTCAGAATCACACAAGAATTAAACAGATTATGACAGCTGAAGACTGTAGCAGGATCTACTAACTTATTTCCTGTTTGTTGCTTCTACAGACTCCTTTCCTTTCCAGAAATTCTTGTAATCTGGAAATAAAAGCAAAATAGTTTAACATGCGCTGAGGGCTCTCCATCTGCACACAGAACAGATAATGTTCCCAGAGGGGAAGAGCTGGCACAATTAATTACTCAGAGTCGAGGTTTCATTTGGGGACCAGGACAACAATAGCCCCACCTTGAAAATTGTTGTGAAGATTAAATGCATTAATATATGTAAAGCCCTTAGAAATAGGACTGGTATGGATTAATTACTGTTATTTCTGTTATTTCTCCTTTTGAAAGATGAGGATTGAGGCTTTGAGAGTTTGATAAATATACCTCACAGCTGGAAACTCTCTCCAACCCTGCCTCTCAGTTAAACAGAGGAACTAGGAAAGGGGTATCCAGCTAAAATGTGCCTGCCGTCACCACCTTCCCTGGTGAAAGGCACTGCTAACTGACCCCAGCACTCTGCAGAGCCCAGACAAGGCTCAGGAGCCGTCTCCGAAACTGCCGAGGAGGCAGCCACACCAGGAGCAAAAAAATGATTCTTAGGACTTTTCTGGAGCATAATAAAATGGAAAGACCAGGTTCAATTGTGGAAATCTCTCCTGCTGAACCCATTTCCCTTATTCATAGCCTTCCCGATCTTGGAATGAAGTCCAAGAAAAGAAAAGTCATTACATTCTACTTTTTTAAAAAACAAAACTAAAGGACTCCGAAGCTTCGTGTTTCAAAAGATGTGCTTCCATGACTTAATTTGTCCAAGGCAACTTCACATTAAAAGTTTCCGGGTCAACAGTAGGAGCTCCAGTAAACACAAATGAAAAGGAGCACATTTGTAGCATTAAAGCAGAGGAGACATTACAGAAACGCCACCATCATACTCAGTTTGACATCGTGAGTACCCCATTCTTTACTGTGGTTCTCAAAATATTAATTGTTTTATCACAATGCAGACATGGCTATAAGTAATTTTAATTAATATTGCCCTGGGCCTACATTTTATTCTTCTACCACACTCAGAAGGAGATTATTATGCATAGTAATGGATAATCTTCAAAGAGATGTTTCGGCAGCCTCCCACCCCTCTCCCTCCAGCCCACGCGGGCCCTTTCTCTTACCATGTTCCCTGGCTGCCTTCACACGTTCTCATGCTGGTCCGAAGCTCAGAACAGAACTAAGTTCTCCTTGAAGGTGATCACACTTAATAATCATAGCTAATGTGTCTTAAGCTTTTAGATGTTCCTCTCAGAGTTTTGTTCATTTAATAAACACTTAACATGGTGCCTACTCTGTGTCAGACCCTTTCCTAAGCATTTAACAATATTCATCAAATATAAACTCACTTAATCCTCACAACAAGCCTGGGAAATTTTACAGAACAAACCTAGGCACAGAAAGGTCAAGTAACTGGAAAGTGGCACAACAGTCACATTCTGAGTGGCTGGTTGGGGGTGGGGGGGTGGCCTGTGCTGTTTGGTGCTCATGGTGTGAGCCTCACGCTGGGCGTGAAGACCCCACTCCCGGGCATTATCCCAGTGATCCCAGTCAACCCTCCAAGGCAGGCACTTTATTGCTTTCCATTGTACAGTCAATAAGAACCAAGACAAAAGAGGCCGGGTCGCTTGCCTGTGGCCACCTGACCAGTATACGGGATGGAAACCCAGGCTGTCAAACTCCAGAGCAGACACTTGTACCCAGAAGCCTGTGCAGGAGAGACTTCTGCTTTGTCTCAGACACAATCCCCCTGTTTCTGGCCCATGAGTGAAGGCTTTTCACCACCACCACCACCGTCAATGCCACGGCTGCTTTGTTACGTAACCCCTGAAAAAACAGTTTCAATCATCCAAGTGTCCCAACTTCCCACCTCCTCCTTGAGAGCCACACGCAGGTGCCGTCAAGGCAAATCCAGACGCACAGGCCTGTTTGTGTCACCTCTGGGTGAAGGGCGAGGGCAAACAGTAGGGCTTAGTCATGCTCACTGCCAGGCATTTCTCAGCACACATCATCAAATCTGCTCCAATCACTGTGCCAAGAAACAGAAAACTTTACAGCACATGGCTCGTCACCTAAGAATTTGCATTGCTCTAGCAATTAAATTTCCTGGCGTATGCATTAGGGAGAGTCATGTATGGCAGAGTCTGGAGCAAAGAATGGAATTAACCTTGGTCTTAAATAAAAAGTCTGGGGGGTTGCAAAGCAAAGGGCAATGGAAATACAAAGAAAAGAAAATGTTAGCTTCTGAACCCTGTAATGTTTTCAGCATTTGAACAACACAGACTTTCTCTGGAGATGTTGGAAACCAAAACGTCTGAATGGAAAGGGGCAGGCAGGCATCAGCAAGAGAGGGGCATGGCTAAGAATTACCACACAGACATGTTTTTCAACCTTTTTTTATCTCAGGACACACTTGAACCTATATTTAAACTTCCAAGGCACACTTAAATTATGCTGATCAAAAAAAAAAAAAGAATGAAAATAAAGAATACACTTACTGTGCTTTGAATTTCTTTCTTTCTTTTTTTTTTTTATTGAATCATAGCTGTGTACATTAATTCACTCATGGGGTACAGTGTGCGGGCTTCACATACAATCTGGGATATTTTCATCTGCCTGATTGACATAACATTCATGAGATTTTCTCATTTACTGTGTGAAAACATTTTTGATCAGCATTTAGAAGGTTTCTCCTGACCCTTCAAATATGCACCTCAAGTGTGATCTCACCTTTTATCCTCTCTCCCCCCCTCCCCTTCCCTCCCTCACCCCTTTCCCCGTCTTCTTGTGCAATAATTGGGTTGTAGCCTTCACTTGAAAGATATAAATTTGCTTCGTATTAGGGGTGTATACATTGGATACTTTTTCTTCCATTCTTTTTTTTATTTTTTTTATTTTTTTAATAATTTTATTAAATCATAATTGTGTACATTGGTGCAATCATAGGGCAGAATGTGCTTCATATACAATCAGAAACATTTTGATCGTACTGTGAGAGATAGCCCTCATAGCATTTTCTTAATCACT
>CAUYRH010038858.1:0-48292 GCA_963574655.1 Perodicticus potto | reverse complement strand
TCCCATATTCTTGTGCTATAGTTGGGTTATAGCCTTCATATGAGACCTTTAAATTAGCTTCATAGTAGGGCTGAGTACATTGGATACTTTTTCTTCTATTCTTGAGATACTTTACTAAGAAGAATATGTTCCAGCTCCATCCATGTAAACATAAGAGAGGTAAAGTCTCTGTCTTTTTTATGGCTGCCTAATGTTCCATGCTATACATATACCATAATTGGTTAATCCACTCATGGGTTGATAAGCACTTGAGCTTCTTCCATGACACAAGAGGTGCTGTTCATTTGTTGTTCATTACAGTGAATTTCCTTAATAACAATTTTGAGATAACATTACTTCTTCTACTTGATGAGTATCAATAAGGAAAGCTTCTCGATGTAGAGTTAATGCATTTTTTCCACACAGGTATATAGACTTACATGTAGTAGAAATGAATGGCAGATTTCAATGTATCCCTTTGTGACTTGGCTGGATATCTTATTTCCTTCACTAATTTATTTCTTTTCACCTGAGAGAAAATAAATCAAGGCTAACTTTCTTCATATATCAGTTATTTTAAGTGTTAATAACATTTCAATGTACTTTTTTCTACAAAAATTCAACTCACTTCAACAAAAAATTTTATGAGCAATTATTATGTATGTGACCGGAACTTAGGGGTGTGGCAGTAGTCAAAAATTAATAACACATTAACAACCTGCTCTCAAAGAGTTTACTTACAGCCCAGTGGGGGTCCGGGGGGCACATGCATAATTCCATGTGATACGAAGCCTAATGTAGATGCTTCAACTGAAGAAAACCGAAGTTAAACAAGAGCTCCAAAAACTGAGCAATGCACTGACAGTCTTAAAATCTGAAAGGAAAAGCAAGGAAAGGTTTGAACCCGAACCTGGAAGCGTATGCATGATATTAACAGAAGGAGAACAAAAGTCATTCCAGGTGGATGGAATACTGTAATCAAATTCACAGAGGTACAAGGCATGTCATAGAAAAATACTATCAAAACCTAGAGAGCCTGAAAGGGAACGTAGAGATGGGGCTACAGGAGGCAGGAATCAGACTGGGGAGGGCTTTGAGAAACACATTCAAGACTTTTCACTTTGCTGTCTAGATCTGTGATGCACACCCCATATGCACAGGGGCTTCACTTTGCTCTCTAGATCTGTGGTGCACCCCCCCATACGCGCGGGGGCTTCAGCCTGGCGGTGGTCAGTGGCCTGTTAGGAAGCAGGCTGGCTGCACAGTAGGAGGCGGGCAGCGGCTGAGTGGAGCAGGGAAGAAGCTTCGTCTACATTTACACTTGCCCGCTTCCCACCAGGCTCATCACTGCCTGAGCCCCACCTCCCGTCGGATCAGGGGTTGTATTAGATTCTCACAGGAGCACAAACCCTACTGTAAACCACACTTGCAAGGGATCTAGGTTGCAGGGTCCTGAAGAGAGTGTAATTCCCTCCCTGCTCCCTTCCCTGGCCTGCAGAAAAATTGTCTTCCATGAAATCAGTTTCTGGTTCCAAAAGTGTGGGGCCTCTAGGTCACTTACAGCTGACAAAGCTTTAGCAGAGCTAAGGTGGACACAGAGCAGTGTGTGCTGGCACAGAGATGCCTGGAGCAGGTGATGTCTAGCCTCAGCAGGTGTGACTTACTCTCACCAGAAATGTTTAGTGATAGACGCTTGGTGATTTGAGATGTGCGGCAGAATCCCAGGTGATATTGATACCTCCCAGCCCCCACGAACAGGCAATGAGCATGCAAAGGGGAGGCTTTGTCTTTGCAGAAACCGAGATGCAGAGCTGGGGTGGAAAGGAACCGGGTATTAAGTGAAGGGGAAGATGGGTGGGGAAAAGCTTTGATCGTTGCTTCATAACTGGTAAGAGAAGGGGAAAGTGACAGAGAAAGGAGAGGAAAACAGTGAGAAACAGAGAAACAAGAGGAATTCCATGTGAGGAAATATGCAGAGGGCATTGTAAGAGTGGTTGTAAGGTCAGGTCCAGGCTAGAAGGTAGACCAAGTTCTCTCAAACAGTAATGGGAGTTGATGCTGTGGAATCAATGAGCACACTCCCGAACACGGTCTCATGGGGCAGAAGCTGGAGCCTCAGACTTCACGAAATGCCTCTGGAAATCTAGTTTGGTGGAAGGAAAGGCGTCAGCAAAGGAGTCTTTCTATTTTCAGGAAACGTTAGTTTACGGGGTCCTAGGAAATAGGGCAAGCTTAGAGCCAAAGTAGCGTGAAAAGGAGACCACGGAGGCACAATTACAAGCAAGGCACAGGCAAAAATGCCTCATTTTTAAATTAAATCATCTGTTTGTTTCTTCACTTATTTAACATAATGAATGTGTTTTTGAGCCAGGCATTATGCTAGGTCTCAAAATATATGCGATGGTCTTAAAATTCCAGACCGTTCTTGGTAATCTTATGCAATCCCTTGCTCATTTTCAATATTTTTCGTATTTCCGTTTCAAAGATTAATACTTACTAAAGCTTTTTCTTCATCATGTAATAATACTCATGATTTATGACAATAATAAAAATAGTGCTTGGTACTTAAATAATACTTTTATAAACATTTGTTCATTTCACACTCCTAACAGTCTTATGAGATAGATAAGGCAAACACTGATGTGTTCATATTAGGTAAGAAATGAAAGTGTCAAATAGTGTCTAGTATGCATTAAGTGCTCAATGATTGACCAAATTCTACAATCTGATTATTTCTAAGACTTCCTCAAACAAGTTAATCTTAAATTTAAGCATTTCTTTCCCCCAAAGGCCTCCTCTAAAGCTTAGAAAATAAATACTAAATGAGATAGTATCTACCTCTGTCAAACCAAAACATTCTCTCTCTTTTCTCCTAACTATCACTAAGAACCCCTTCACTATAGTTGCCACAGCTCCAGATTTAGCTATTATACCCAAGGGACATTTCTTCAGGGTCTCAAAAACTTATTGGTATCAAGTAAAAACAAGCTTCTCGGTTGTTAATTTCCTTCAGCTTTCATTTTATTCTAGAGAAAATGTATGCACTATGGGTTTGAGCGCTAGTTTCTTTCCCCCAAATTTCTCTCTTATTTTCCAGATCTGTCAAACTCAAACCCCTACAGAGATGCTTTCTGAAGACACGACTTGCTAGAATTGCCTACAAGGCTCATATTAAGATTAAGCCTGATGTCAGCCCTGTGTTAAAGGGCTGGAATTCCACATCATGGTTTCAAAGTAGGTGTATAGAATCATTATGTCAATTGTAGTAGTTCCTGCTAATTGGTAAAGGCTCTCTGAAACACCAGGTTAAGGATTTTGAAGCTGAGTCTGGGTTCAGTGGGAGACAGCCACTCGAGATTGTCAGTGTCTGTTACAGACACAGTGCAGGGAAGAATAACACATGTTGTTCTAATGGCAACTTGAATCAGATTATCCTGGAATCAGATTATGAGATTTCCAGAGAAAGTAGTATAACATTCGGCTCTCTTAAGAACAAGGTCAGGCTTACCGGTGAGTGCCCCTTAAAGAGAAAAGTAATCTTTTGTTAAGAGATCAGCATGCAGTACAAAGATGGCAGTTGATGTTTGAATCAAACGCAGTAGATGAATGTTTTAGTCAATTCATAATTGCATATTTGCAAATACTTTTAAACTAAATCTCAGAGTTTTCTGCATTAACCAGCTGAGATTTATTGCAAAGAGAAATGGTAGGAAATTTAATTCAAATGAAAACCAAGAAATTATTTTAAATTTGCAACATGAATTCTCTCTGGGGATCCTACAAGGCTAATGGGAATGGATGTTCAGCATATAAATTCCCATGGATCAGCATAAACAGAGATACCTAAATGCAACTGGGATTAGTAATAGAGGAAACTTTGGGGAGGGCTCCATGCATTTGGACACATCCAAATGTTATTTTTGTTCATCGAACTTTTCCTTACATTGGACTGTAGCCTGCTTTTTGTGCAAAGTGGATTGTTGTCTCAGACACTAGATCATCCCACCCAAAGCCAGAGTTTCTTTCATTTTAGGTGACTTTCTCAAGGTCGCTGAACATAAAGGACAGAGTAAAGGATATTTCAAAGGCTTTGAGTTCCAGGCTGTTGCTTACCCACTGAACCTCACAGGGGGAAATGTAGAAAGCCTGCAGATCTATTTATCTATATATTTTCTTTGGCTGAAACTGTGCATTTATAAAGTGATACCTGCACTCATATCATGGTCCATTCACTTTAAAGTAGTTGAGAAGAATTTTACTCAGCCCCAGACAATTCATGTTTTTGAATTATTCTAGGATTACGTAACTTGACATAGAAAGACTTGTAGGTTCTCCAGAACAAAATGCAGCAATGAAAATAGTTCAGAAGTGGGAACAACAATAAACGATATCAGGTTGTTTTACATATTTTGATGAAAGTGAATCATGGAAACTCTCCAGATTTCCATGTCTTAAAAAAATCAAAATTACATTTTTCATCAGAAATTTTATATCATCATTCCATCTACTATTTAAAATATATTTACTTTTTAAAATGCCTGTCCTGACTTCTGTGTCTCCTGTGGCAGAAGTAGAACGTCTGCAGTCGACTTTACCTGTGACAGTTAGGATCCAACCGGAAAAAGAGAAACTGGGGTTACACAGGGCATCAAAGAGCTGGAAGGCAGACGGGATGGTGAGGCGAACCAGGGATCAGTAACAGAAGAAAGTACCATTCCCAGACTGGGAGGGACAAGGAAAGGAGACAATGTCCAGAGACCCCAGATGCTAGGACCAGCCAGTGGGGTTAGGACCTCTAGAGGAATGGACAAGGGGAGCTAGACCACAAGAGGCATGGTCCAACAGAAGCTGCCCTGCAAAGGAGGTCAGCCACCCAGAAAGGCCATGGGGGATGAGGTTGGTAGAAGTGCTTAGATTTCCTGTTCTCGCCCTGTGATCTTCTACCAGGGCCTCACTTTGCAAGACAAAAAGAGAGTCTGGAAAATATAGTTTTCTGAAACATAGTGCATGAAAAGGGAGAAGATGAATCTGAGAGCAAATAAGCATTTCAGCAGTTAATTATCCCACCCATTCAAGGATTCTACCTAATACGTGATACAAAATCCTGTGTTTAAAAAATAATCCATTTACTTTCCTTCCCCTGGGGGCGGGGGGGAATGATCTTAACTGTATGCTTTGTTCTCTTTCCATCCAAAACATATTGGTAGAATTCTATTTGTTTTTGAGTAGAAGTTAGACCAGAACTTTTGGGGGAAGGAGTTATTCTGTGACATTTAATGTAAGAGTGAAGGGTAACACAAGTTTACCAGAACAAATATTTTTACCATGGGTAAGCAAGCACTTCCCCTTCCTGGATCTGGCCTCTCAGCAGCCATCTGACTATTTTCACTATCAGCAGACCTTCTTTTGTTCTGTTTAGAGACTTTTTTGAGACTGTCATGGCCACTTTCCATATGCACATAACACAAAAAAATCTTGAATATTATTACAAGGCTCTCCACCTCCCACAAAGCCTGATGCTGTGTCTGTAGGGTGAAAAAAATCTTGCTCTATTCATAACTGGCTCTTTGCTCAACTACCTTATAACTTTTCTAGGGACCATAAAAGGACTCCAAACGAAAGATTTCCAACAGTGTCCTGGTATTCAGAGAAATTATATACTAAATGTTGTGTGCATGTATTAGATCATTTGTATTTGTAAGGGAATTTTCTAAACTCAAAACATATTTACAGATAATGTCCTAGATAGTCCTTGAGGGCTATAAAGTGTAATTCTGTGATAGGCAAAACCATTTAAGCTGATAGAGTATACACACACAAAAATGGTAGGACTATACTAAAGGTAGAAAAAAGTCTTATAAGAAAAAAATCTCCTATTTCCCTTTTATTTGGATTTTTTAAAAAATGTTACAATGGTTCTTCAGGAGTAAAAACTATACTCCTATTGGTATCTATACTTAATTGTGTAGTATATTCAAATGCTGGAAGTGAAGCTTCCAGATATGGTTTCCTTTTCTAGAAGAACACAAACAGAGCACATAAGGGGTAGTTTATATTCATCTTTGTATGAGCTTTGATTCTTTATACCAAATTCTGTGCATAAAAATTATAGTTTTATATATACATATATATGTATATATATATATATATATATTTTTTTTTTTTTTTTTTTGCAGTTTTTGGCCAGGGCTGGGTTTGAACCACTCCTATGGGGCCAGTGCCCCACTCCTTTGAGCCACAGGAGCCGCCCTATAGTAATCTTTTTATTAATCTTTATGCTAAAGATTACTTATCATAAGGTTGTAGAATGTCCTCTGTGGCAGGAATCTTAGAACTTATCCATTTGCACTGTTCACATTATACAACCAAGAATGGAGACATCAGCGGAGAATATGAATTGCCTCCCACTGGTCATTTCTGTCTATCACATTCCAAACTCTTCGTATCTGTAGTTGACAAATAAAGGCTACCATTTTACCTGCCTGTTAGAGGGAATGTATAATTGATGAGGATTTTCCATTTTTTACTAAGCTTTTTGATTCAAGGTGACAACCAAATAATTCCAGAAACAATAGGAATAAATATTGTCAGTTCATCGTCCATTTTCTCTCTCTACGAGCAAATGGTGAAGATTGCCTGATCTTGAGAAAAACGACTTGGGTTCAAACTCTGGTTCATGAGAGCCACGCGTGACGAAAGATGGGCCTTGGGCAGTTGCCTAACTCCTTCAGGTCTCATTTTTTTTGTTTGTAAGATGAGGTCAATCAGAACACCTGATTCGTAAGTTGTCATAGGGATTGGATGAGCAGAAATGCATGGGAAGTTCCCACGGCACGTAAGTTCTTAACCAATCCTAGCTGTTGTTAGTTGTTTTGGAGTGTTGGTATACTCACATTTTCCACAGAGGAAGACTGGAAATATTGCCCTAATAATAACCAGTTGGAAACACTAAATCTTCCATCTGCTAAAATTTATAGCTGATTAAAGCTGGAGAAAAAGAAATTTTCACTTGATAAATGGTTGCGTTATGAGATAAAGGCCGAGTGATACAAAGATTTGTTCTTTATCAATGAAGAGTTCCCAATAAGCTGCTGGAAACACCATCTTGTAGCAGGAACACACAAAATAGCAAACAAATTCTTTAAAGCTTATAGCACAGCCCCAAACACGTCCAGGCCAGATCCACATCAGCCGTCCCTTTATGAAAGATGTTGGAGCAACTGAAGTGGCTGGAGAAGCTAGAATGAAAGAGAAAATCTCATTTTGCCTCTTTAGAAGCAAAAATTTTGCCCAGCTCGTTCTCTCTCTTCTTTTCCTTTTATAATTGCGTTGTGCTTGTTGTCTTGAGCTTGGCACAGTACGGTCACAAGGATGCCTCTGATTCTTCCACTCTGCCTCTCTCTGCAGAGTTCTCAAAGCCTTAAATCACAAAGAGGGAAACTGTTGAAATTGTTTCTTTCAGTCTTGAGGGGTTTTTATATTACTTTTGCTTTGGCAAATGCATCTATTCAGGCAGAGTCTCGTCAGCACTCTAGAAAATGTGCTACCATTTTGCACTGAATTTTTAAATGCAAAAAAAAAATTGGCCGATTAACAAATATAACTTCTTGTGATTCTGTTCCAATAATCTTGGCGAATTGTTATACTGTAAACCCAGAAAATTAACATTGCCAGATAAACAGTTTGATTATATCTGGCATGATCAAGGTTTTGTAGTGAGAAAATGTACAGTTTCCTCAGACCTCTGACAGAAAGCCACTCTCAGACCTTTTCAAAGGGTTTCAGAAGTTATTACTTAAGATTAGCTATGGCGTGAACAAAAAGGTTTGAAGCCTTGTTTATCGTTAGCCCCTGGCTCTGAGTTAGCAAGTTCTCTCTTAAATGATCAGTATTTGAGTTCTGGGTGCTAATGAGTGAAGGTTAGCCAGAGGGCATGTGCATGAGGAAAGGGGAAGGCTAAATCATTCTCCATGGGGCAAAGGAAGCATTAAAATAAAATCTCAATAATTTTTAGAAGTCAAATTGCGTTTTAATCAATGCCTCCAAAATAAGCTGAAGAAGTCCCACTGCCGTTCCCAGCTGTAAGAGTAGAAGTCTGGTTTCACATTTGCATGATTTTGAAGGTCAAATGCCTGCTATCCAAGTCTTGCTGATCCATATGGACTAGAAATGCCACAATATGCAATCATCATGAAGGCAGATTGTCTCCTGTAAATCTGTCCTCTCTGCAACACATTCAAAATGTACCGTATTGGCTGGATTATAAATCCTTTCAGGAAATGTGTGCACATTTGCAGAAGCAGCTTCACGCTGATGGATGATGGCAATGGTGTTCAGAGAACCCTTAAAATAATTCATCATATGTATAAATCTGGTTTTGCACGTGTCTGCACTTCCTGTGGTCAGGTATACCTGTAACTCAAAATCCTTTCTCCAGAAGTGAATAAAACCATCTTCAGGCTGCTCCTTGTGTATTTTGTAGATAATACACAAGGAGCCTGAATATTTTGTATAATTTCAGACTTTATTTGCTAAGCAAAAAATTATTTAAATGATCCCCTAAAATTTCAGAATGCATTTATTAAGATTCTTCTCTATATTATTCATTTCCATTAAGCAATCAATGTCTCTAGTATGCTTAAAACATCACTTTATAATTATTTAAATACACAAATTCTCAGAAACAATTATGGTATAAAAGAAAGACAAATTAATTTGATGGTGATTCCAAAGCATTCCATTTTCATTGTGGAGAAATAAATGATAAATAACTTTTGCATACCATTTTTGTGAATCTTCTAGCATGCTAAATATTACTGAGCCCTGAAAATTCCACTATTCTCTAAGTAACTTATCTCATTATGCTTTTAACAAAATCTGTTCTTCTGACTTAGAGATCATGTATGTGTATCTTTAAGAGTATTGATGAAAGTACTTTTCTCAATGCTCACAAATAAATACATTAGATAGGTTCTTGGACATTCAGCAACTACTATTCTTTAAAAAAATGAGTTTCAATTTCAATTGCCTGAAAATATTATAATATATCTGAATTAGGAGAGACTGTTTTCTTTTTTTTTTAACTTCAGTATATTACAGGGGTACAGATGTTTTGCTAACATGAATTCCTTGTGTACACTGTGAGTCGGCGTTATAAGTGCTCTCAACAAACAAAATGAAAATAAAGTCCAAATTGAAGGGACCGAATAAAATCAAATGGTGAGCCTGGGATTGCCCAAGGGTCAGGCTTAGCACCTGAGCTGATGCTCACGGTCACGTTGGTGTGTGTCCCCTGCCACGGCCAGGACATAAGGCTTCTCTCTCTAGTAAAGAAATAAACAAGAAGACCCAGAGATGCTTTGGAAGTTGTGTTTTGTTTGTTTTGTCCGACCGATGTCTTGTTTTGCTCTCTAATTGGTTCATTTATGGCATTTTCCTGAAAGTAAGATATCATTCATTCATTCCACAAACATTTCCTTAGAGTTGGATGTATGACAGGTGCTCTGTGGGTGACACAAGAGAACTTACGATCTAGTAATAGACCCCAGTGTACAGCAACACAAGTCTAGAGGTTCGGAGAGCTTCCTGGTGTGATTCTGACACGTTTCTCCAAGTGACCTTAAAATAAGTGTGACCTCCCGGTCACTCTACCCAGTTCTGGTCCCAGCTCTACCCCTTTCTAGCACGCCCTCAAGGAAATTACTAAACCTCTTCTGCCCCAGCCTCCTCACATGTCAAATTATGGTACGTGCCTTATAGAGGCGCTGTGGTGATTAGCTGATCGGGTTAATTGACATAACTTGAAGATATTTTGAATCATGGCAAATACACACAAAGTAGTCAATAAACAGAATTACTATTACTCTTCAAAAACTTAAGTCCTTTCCGCAGACGGCTTCCAGGACAACAACTGCGGTCTAAACTCCTTTTCGTGCTATTTTAATCCCTCCCAATCGTCTCCCCTTTAATTCCCACAGACTAGCTAATTTTAAGATGCATTTTAATGGCTATTTCTGCAGACAGAACACTTAGCAGTTTGGGGATGAAATCAGGGCAGTTTGAGATGTCGCACGCTGACTAGTTACACTGCACAAAGCCTAACAGTTTGCTTTCTGTTTTTAAAAAAGCTTTTCGTTTAGCCATACTTGTGGCGGCACATGTAATTGAAAAGAGGCATATGGATAGCAGCATGCGAAGCCTAACAAACACTTCAGAGCGGCTTCAAAACTATGCTAATCAGCTCGGGAAACCATGTCTGAATCTTCAAAAAAAGAAAAGAAAACCCTCCTCAATCCTAAGGTGATTTTTAAAGCAATGGAGTCATCGTCGACGCAGCCTCGCACTGGTGTTTTCTCCTCTGCCCTGGCCAGTGCTGAGAATCAAATTAAAAGAAGGAAGGAGTGAGGATGCTTATGACCTAGAGTTTTGGGGAGCAGAGATGAACCCTTAAAGGAGGTGAGCCAGGACGCGGGGCAGTGGTCAGAGCCAGGCAAGGTGCAGACTGTCACTTCTCCGGATCCTGGAGAAGACACTGGAGCCCACAGCCCTCCTCCCTCTGCTGAAGGCTCTGAGCATTACCTGGAAACAAGGAAGGCATCAGATGAACAGACCTTTATAACAGAATGTGCATCTGCCAAGACAAAAATACACGACAAGCTTCTGGTGCTGGCACGCTGACAGTATGAGCAAGCTGTCTTGGTAGTGATTTTGCAAATCATTTGAGTTTAAATTCTATATAGGCCGTAGGGCCCCTGGAGCATCACTTTCTATATTTGGCCTCCTCGTTTAGCCATGTTTGGAATAAATAGGCTATGGATAAAAATCATGCCCTTTAAGAGTTTTGCACACACGCGCTAGTTCTGCAGACATATCCTACATGAACTTGGCGGTCGATCCGAGTCTATGCGTACATGCACATCCATACACACATGCACGCGTGCAGGCTTTCAAAGTGTATTTTTAAGTTGTTTTCCTTTGTGATTTTTCTCTCTCTCTCTTTTTAAGTTCAGCTCTTTGGCATTTAGTAACCCACAAGCTGCTGTTTCTTTTTCCAAAGAAGTTCAGCTTGATGGAGGGGCCAAGAAAAATGAGCCCAACTGATGATTGCAATCGCCAAAGAAAATATGCTTTTTATCAGAGACCACATGTTGCCAATGCCAATTAAAGTAAAACTGGGAGATTTCATTAGATATCAACCTGGAAAAGAGAACTGAAGTGCCAAGGATAAGATAGGAAAGCATGTCTCAGGTGGAATTGCAGGGGTGTGTCTATTTGAGGGGAAATGTAAAAATTTAAGGTGGAAAGTTTAACACCCATTGCAGATTGAGCGATTTGTTGCCATCTAGGTTATCATCTAGATAGGAAATTGCAGGAAGCCAAGGCCATGGATTTTGTTTTAAGCAGATCTATATTATATCCTGGCTCCACCACTGACTGCTTGAATTATCTTCATGTCTCTGAGCCTTAGTTTTCTTGTTTGTAAATCAGGAATCACAAAATCCTGTTTGGATTTTAAAAAATAATAGTGTAGATGAAGGCACCAGCTTCACAATATTTACTTGACATATTTTGAAGCAGAGAGAAAAAGTAATTGTGATCAGTGCATCAATCAGAAGATCATGTTCCTTTTCTAAAGCATTATGGGTGACCATTTAGACACATGCATCTTGCAAACAAATTAAATATTAGGCCCATTATTCTAATATCCTTTAGAGGTTAACAAGGAGCATTGTAATGGTGTGGAATATTCTTATAATTTTATTCCTGATAGCAATTAATAATATATTCATGAGATCATGTGACTGCACCCCATCAAAAGAGATGACTTTTGGCATTAGATTGGGAAGTGCAAAGTGTGAAGGTTAAAAGTTTCACTTTGAGGGTACTCTTCCTTAGTTTCCATCATTCCTAAGATGTTTATGCCAAGGTTGAAAGATTATGGTAAGGGTAAAATGAGAAGAACTATACAAATGTGCATGTGCCATTATACACTAAAAGTTAGTTCCTTTCTCCTTTTCTTTCTGGTGGGTTGAGTAGTTTTTTATATCTTTAAGAACTAGTGGGTGTTTGTTAGCTAACTAGGCTGGGTGTTTAGTCTTAAAACTAGGTTCATGGGCTAATATATACAATAGGGAGCTGGAAATACTTTGATGCTTTGCAATGTGTCAAACTTGAGAGAGTTGTCAGAACTTGGTGAAAATGATTACTTTAAAAGTTGCACCACGATAGAGTAATTTTGATATGAAACCCACATCAGGATCACGTATTTTTTCATGTATATTCTTTTTTTTTTTTTGAGACAGGGCATCATTATAGCTCACAATAACCTCAAACTCTTGAGCTGAGGTGATCCTCTTACTCAGTTTTTCCATTTTTAGTAGACAGGTCTCATTCTTGCTCAGGCTGGTCTCAAAATCCCGAGCTCAAGCAGTTTGGCTGCCTCAGTCTCCCAGAGTGCTGAGATTACAGGCCTGAGCCACCACATGTGGCCCGCACCTGTTCTTTATGTAAACATACCACTCTTTGTTTGTATACCTTTTCAAAGTTTATCGTGAATAGAAACAGATATTTACTCTTCCCACCCATCGTTTATTTGCACATTGTATTCCAGTCATCCTGAAGTTTTGGAAACTGCTCATTTATTTCTAGAGTCATTAGAGGTATTTGTGTGAAGTCTCCTATTCATATAAATTCTCTCTTGCTATCTGTAGATATGCTCCTTTAGGCCAATTAAAGAGTTCCGAGTTTCAAGACATCACTACCTGAGCACATGGATTAGCTTGGCAAAGCCAGAAGCAGTGCTAAGGTCACTGGAAGAAATGAGTTTGTACTAATGTGTCTCTCTCAACTCCTCATATTTTCTCCCAATCATAATCATCGTCTACATTTTTTTAACTTTCCTGCCTGTTCTACTCTTAGACCCCTGGGAGTGACTAGAGTTATAAGCTCAGAGAACTAAATGTAATGCAGCTGAGCTACAATTTTATTGTGAAGAACATCCTTTACTTGGCTGAGAAGTTCTGTGTTTGCCTATTATGTTCATCCTTCAGGGCATTTTATTCCTCTTCCCACATAGTTCCAGCTTTCTGAAATTGAATTCTCAGGGGAAACAATATAAATGTCATTCACACTATTCATCTGATTAGTCACAAATATAAACAGCTATTTTATTTCTATAACTGTAGACTCAAGTTGGGTCCATGCAAAACAAGATTAGAATACTTTTTAAGCGATCTGGACCTTGCTGTTACCAGCTGCTGGAGGGTTTATGGGAACAGAGTACTATTTGTTTTCATGGTGTGCATATGTACGTGAATTCCTCTATCAATTCATTACAGTTTTTCTCTACCGTTACCATGTTGCTATGTTTTGAACATGTCCTCCCACCCACATGCCTGTGTTGAAAATTTGATCCCCCTTGCAGCAATATTGGGAGGTAGGGCCTGGTAGGAAATTTTGGGGTCAGGGGCACCAGACTCATGAATGGATCATTGCCGTTGTTGTGGGAATGTGTTCCTGATACAAGAACGATTTGGGCCCCTCTCACTCTCAACATGTTCTCTTTGCTCTTCCCCATGACGCAACATAGCAAGAGAAAGGGCTTCCCTCAGATACCAAAGTTCCTTATACAAAATGGCATAGTGTCTAACCTGCCCACATCCTCCTTATAATTTAGACCATCTCTATAGTACTTCTAATACCTAATACAGTGTCAATGGTATACAAATAGCTACGATCCAGTGTCATTCAGAAAACAGTGACCAAGAAAGGTCTATACCTGTTGAGAACACACACAACTTTTTTCATTCAGAATATTTTTGATGTGCAGTTAGTTGAATCCACAGATGAGGAAAGCATGGACATGGAGAGCTGACTGTACATAGTATTCATATATATAAAGGAAAGAATTATATAACAGCCCTGTGTTCCTTTAGTAGAGTCATGGCCATTTGGTCTTCCTTATGAATTAACATTGCATTTGCTTTCGCAGAGTTAAGAGTTATTTGGAACTGGGTCTAGATGGGTGCAGACCAATGAACTGAAAAAAATAAATAAGCAGCCAGGTAGTTTCTATAAAGCACATCCATCTATTTCATTGCTTTGTTTAATACAAATAGAGCCTTTCTCTAGCTCAGTGGTTCTCAACCTTCCTGGTGCCGCGGCCCTTTAACACAGTTCCTGTGGGTTGCGACCCACAGGGTGAGACCCGCCGCTCTACGTGCTCCTTCTTTGCCTCCAGCTCTTTTCCTCCTCTCTTGTCACCCCCCCTCCATCCACACTAAATCGATACCACACACAAGCACAGGTGCAAACATCTCCACATACACCATGACACTTCCAACCCAGAAAATCCCCACGCATTGTTTAAAATGTAGCTTCGAAGTTACCTTCCCTGGCACCTCTCTTTGATTCATCTGTCCAACCTTTCTTTCAAGGATTTTCCCAAGACCTCTTTTCTTTGCCTACACAGCAGAATTCACATCGAATTCACCAATTATATTAAACACTCTTCTCAGGAGGTTTTATTCATGAAGTAGATCAGAAGCTCCTTACTTTAGCTTGCCTAATACATTTTTAAACTTTAAGTAATTAGACAAAATTAGCACACGGTAGCTAGTTGAGATACTTTTATTATCCCAGCCTATACTGAATATACCTATTAGAGTCGACCCTCTGTAAGTTGCCCACCCAAGGGACTGTAACAAACTGGTCAACATATGGAACTAGGCCTACTGTACTAATACCAACATGTGGTGCATTTCTGGTCTATGAAAATTAGATAAATTTAACAAGGTGGTCAGAGTAGGGAGGTGCTCAACTTTGGAGGTTCTACTGCATTTTAAAGGTATCCTACCTATATTTTAAGTTTTATGACCAATCATTTTTTAAGAAAAACTTTTTTAAAGGAATAAAAGAAAGCCCCATTGTCACATATTAGGGTGGTTGGCATGTATCTTATTGAGTTTGATGGATTCTTAGGGCCACACATCTTGTTTGATCTGTGTGTTGAGTGCTTACAGCATAGAATGGGCAACACCGTGACAGCTCAGAGAAAGTATGTTGTAATAATTCTTTCATGATGCTTGTAACCTAGCTGCTGTCTAAAATCTTATTAGCTAACTTATTTTACTATTTCACGAGAAGAAACTGTTAATAATCCAAATAAAACTCCAAATTTTATAGAATTAATAGATTTAATACTACACATAGACTTTGTAGAAATCATGTAATTATTGTATGGATAAAATACTAAGTCTTCTGGCCTCCCCCAAAATATTAAGATCATAAGCTCATAAAACAAAAATAGCTATGAGAAAGCTACCATCTAACTCCATTATTTTAGTTGTAAAATAAGCCTTATATATACTTTATCCACCTAGTTAGTAACCAAATCACGGTCAAATCTTATACTAAAGAAATGAATGTACATAATTTAATAATTCTTTTGAATTTTAAAAATAGAACAATGGGGAAACATTGGAATGGATTAATGTACAGTAAGAGCTAGCTGCATTTTTCTGAAACAGAGAATAAAAACTTCAATGAAGTACTGCCTCACGTTTATGATTTCCTATGTTTTTGCATGCTTGTGTTCAACATCAAGACAGAATAGTAATTTTGGCTTTCTTGATCAAGTTTACTGTAGTTTTCTAAAGTACTGAAGGTGAAAAGTTTGAAGAAGTATAAGGTGAGTCCCAAGATATAAATCACACAACACAAGGATTCTTTATCACAGAAGCTAGTTCACTCTTATTCAAAAGACAAGGAGAAATCTCACATTTTTTTTTTACCAATTCCTGACCCCCTAGTAGATAAAGAGGCATGTGAGTTGTTAGAATGATCCATTTCTGAAATATCAAAAAGATAAAATATTTATATATAAATTGAAAAAATTAATGAATGGCCTCTGTCTTTGAGTCTTACTATTCCGTGCCACCATGTCAACAAGGATGAGTTACAAGCTGGTTAGCACTGCATATTTTCAAGACAGGTGGCTAAGAAGCTGCAGTGTTAACTGGTCCCACTTCCTGCTCATCCCACAGAAACATCCACTCAGAGTGACACTTGCGTTTGACCCACAAGAGGAGACTATTACCTGATATAATAGTCACCCCATTAAAAATAAATACCTGTCTCTTCCATCCTAAGCTTCCTTGGTTAAAGAACACAGCTTCCATTAAAGGTATTACTGGGGGACTCAATCACTTGTCCAAATGGGATAATGAACTGAATAGTACATCAGGGTGGAGGGAGGATCTCCATGGATAACAGAAGACTTATCAGGCTGAGTTCAAAGAACAGAAGTGACAAAGCTAGTCACTGCTGACCACCAATTACCTCTAAGGAAAATAGCAACCAGCTTCACAGAGAAACATTCTGCATGCACCAGCTACTTAGCCTCAGCTCTAGTGCACATCTCCCAAGCCCCACCGCACTGCCCTTGGGTCTCATGCCCATGGGAACTCCTGCAGAGGCAGTGAATGCCCAAATCTAAGTGGTTCATATCCTCTTGGTTAAAATACTTAAATGTATTTTTCTGCCACTGTTTCTTTGTGCAAGAAATACTCTTTTTTTATAGAAATTGAATTAAACAGCATGCTTTGCAAACAACAGATAGGAATGCTAATTAAAGGACAGGTTTCACAGCCACACAGAAAGCAGCTCTGCACAAAAGTCTTCTCATTTCATCTCAAATGTACTGTTGGTGACTTGGTCAGACATAGCTTATGTTAATTCTACTCACTAAAGATAGCACAGCAGCATACAGTCTTAGCAAAAAAGGTAAAGCCATAAATTTAAGTAACAATTTCCTTACATTTCCATTATGATTGATAATATTTGATCAGTGTTGGTGAAAGCTGATGTCTTGATTACAGATACCAGCAAAGGCAGTGTTGGAAAATCAAGAGTTCCTTCTGGGAAAGCCAAAAATGCAATGTCAAAATGGGATCTGACTGCTGAAATTTAAATATACTTTTTATTATTGCTCACTGGGACAAAAAGTTTAATCAAAAAATATTAAATTAAAAAGCAAAAATACAATAGAAGCATAAATACACTATAATCATTACTTTTACTATTTTTTTCTCATTTAGACATTCTTTCTTTATTCAACAAGTTGATATTGAGTACATTACACCCTGTGCTGAGAATACAAAGATAATTAAGTCATAGTCTTCATTCTCAAAAGATTATTTTCACTGTCAGTCTAACAACTTGAGCACCTTTGTCTATCAGGGGGTCAGGACTTGGTAAAAAATCCTAGGGCGAGTGAATGATAGTTGAGAAGGTAGTTACAAAGCAAGGTAATAAAGGCAGCACTAGCTAACTTCACAGTGTATCTTGAGTATCTTCTTCAATCTGAGAAGTGCATTTGTTGGTGAGGATACAAAGGAGAAGAGGGAATTGATCAGGGAGCGATTCTTGGAGAAGAGCAAAGATGAGGTAACGTACTACGCATTTCACATGAGCGGGGCATGAAATCAGGGCCCTGTGTCAGTGCCATAGGTAATTTGACATTATCTGAGTGTACAAAATTAAAGGTCAGTGCAGGAGCTGATGTTGGGATTGCGTTCAGCAGCCATATTCGGAAGGCCCTAGTACACAATGCTGAGAAAAGTAAGCTGTGTCCTCTGGGTCTGGACGTGATCAGAGACTCCAGGTGAAGGTTGGCATGTGCAAGAGCCCCAGGTGAATCTATCATGCCCTGTAGGTTCAGAATTCCAGATTCATTCCTTCAACAAACGATTATCAAGTATCACTTTGTGTCGTGCCATGTCCTAGGTACCAGAGATATGATCTTGAACAAGATACATAGCTCCGCCTCCTTGTGGAGTGATCGATGGTAGATAATTTGAGGGTTTCCAGTAGGATTTTAAAACTTCTTGGCTGCTATGTGAAAGATGAATTTGAAGGGCCCAGACTAGACACAAGGAGAGAAATGAGGAGGCATTTGAAGTCATCTGAGAGAGTCTGGGAGGGTCCATAGTGTTATTAACTAGGAAATGAAATCTAAAAATATTTAGAGGGTAAAATCAACAGGAGGTGATTATTGGAGGTAAGACAGGTTGGACTTGGGGGAAAGGCAGGAAAGAAAAAAAGCAAAGAAAAAAACTCCCACCTCTAGTTTATGTTATTGGGCAGATGGTGGCCCCACCACCCAAGATAAATATTGTGTTAGAAGTGTTCACTCTTTCTCCATGGTCGTATATAAAAGGCATGGAAAAATCCTCCATGTAGGATTACATGTACTACCCTAGACAATACTTAGGATTAAAATAAGGATGGCCATACAGGGTTGGTTTATATTGTGCCAGAAAAAGACAGAACATTTGACAATACACCAATAGAATTTCAGGAACAGGACAATTCTATTTTCTCACACCAATAAAAATGTTTTATCACTTTAGCAGAGGATTTAAACAAAGGATCTCAAAAATTCAGAAACTTTGGATTTGCTTTACTCACCGCTTCCTTATATTTTATGTTCATCGTTTTTCACATTAACACCAGCACGAACTGACCGCGGCGCAGGTAGGAAGGCAGAGCAACCAACACTCTATTTTCCTCTGCCAGCAACTTGGGAAGGAAGAAATCCACAAATTAGGTTGACACATGGTGTCTAGAAAGAATTAATTCCCACACGATTCTGGGCAAGCTGACAAGCTGGGTCCCATCCATAAAGACGGATGGGAATTCTGGGGTTTGGTTTACATGGTGATGTTTTCTGTTGCCATCAACAACCGGACAGACGTGAGAATACCAATTCCGGCAGCACACTTTGTGGCTTTCACTGCTGTGTTGTCCAGAGACACTTGGGAATTGTTCTATGCTTGGAAGTTGCTCTTGACCTGCACTGGATAGTTTTTCTGTATTTGTCATGTTGATATCTTCTGGCAGGAACACTGAGACTTTTATTGTAAGAGCTTTATCTGGGGACAGAAATATTTTGGATATGCCAAATCAAATTAGAGTACACTTGAACAGTCATCATCCATCTTTTATCCATGATAAGCGTTCATTATGCAACTTCAGGGAGATTTACATTAGTCATTAATAGATAGCATGAAGAAATATACGCTTTTAAGTGTTACCTGCTGTACTACTTAAGGAGGAGTTATTCAGCATAACTGGATTTATGGTACCCACAGTACTCTCCCAAATATTTCTAACACACATTGGCTGAAATTCAAATTAGCTTCAGACAAATGGGGAAGTAGGTCAAATTTTATCTTTGGAATCCCCTTGATTTCAATTTTCCCTCATTTATTCAAAATTCATTTATTGAGTACCGGCTAGGCAGGGAACACTATTCAAAGCAAAGACGTCCTCATGGAAAATGCCCTCAATCTTCTAATTATTCTATTCCCCAGCCCTCAGTCTGTTCCTTTGCTCTAGTTTTCCTAGAAAATACAAAATACTAACAATTCTCCTTCTCGTTTCTCCATCAAATTATAATCCCATCCGTTCTTGATTAGCTCTCCAGCAGCTTCTGAAAAAAAAAATGCCTTATCTCAAAGATATCATAACCTTGAGAAATCCAGTTACCTGTTAGGTATCTAAGGGAAATATTTCAGGAAATGAGAACAATGTGCAGGGCTCATATCAAACCATGGAAACTGGGGCCCCTGCACACAGAGGTAGCAGCAAGACAGGGCGGGAACACACAGCTGCTGACAGTGTCACACCCTTCACAGTGTCACTCACCTTTCTGGGATGCAGTGTTGTCCCATGTAAACGAATGTGCCAAAAACCCTTTGGTGGGGTCAGTCTGATACTGGCCCACAGGTAGACAACTGTTTTAAAGATAAAGAAACGTATCTGCCATCAGCCCCATTTGTTCAGTGACTGTATTATACATAGATTGTTTTTTGCCTCATGGCAGTATTAAGTGCCACAGATTTTTAAGATCTATGTCATTTAGGAGAAAAAGAAAGATTTTTTGGATGAATTTTGAAATAATTACAGTGAATATGGATATCAGTACAGAGAACTTTTTATTTCGTTAACCTACCTGTAAGTTGTTAACCAAAGCGCTACCGGCCCTGCCTGCTCTAGTGAGCATTTCTTGCAAAGACATCTTTTCACATAACCGTGAGACTACCCAAATTTTAGAAAGAATCCAGCATCAATACATTACTAGTCAGATTTTGTCATTCTTCCAATAAAACCCTTTATAGTAAAATGAAGAATTTTATGCCACTGAAGAATAACACGTGGCATTTACCAGTCATGTCCCTATAGTTTTCTTTCAAACCAAAGCAGTTCTGAAGTCTTTCTGTGACTTTTGTGCCTTTGACTCTTTGGGGGAGTTATTTTATTGAACATTCCCTAATTTGAGTTTGTCTGATATTTCTCATGCTTAGAGTCATGTTATATATCTTTGGCAAACCTATCAGGGCAGTGATGCTATATTCTTATTGCAGCCTGTCAGGTGGGGGCACAGTTTTAATCTGTCCTATTACTGACAATGGTCAAGTGATTGATGTTGTATCTGCTGGGTCTTCACTATAAAGATACTTTTCCTCTCGTTAATTAATTTTAATTTAATTATTCCCCAAATTTTGTGGGGTGATACTTTGAAACTATACATTTGCTATTACTTATGACAACTTTAACATGTTCATGTATTTATTTTTATACATATGGACACATGCATTGCATTGTATCTGATGTCCTATAATCCATTACTACCTTTCTTTATTTTTATTTATTTATTTATTTTTTTAGAGACAGATTCTCATTTTGTCGCCCTTGGTACAGTGCCATAGCATCACAGCTCACAGTAACCTCCAACTCCTGGGCTTAGGCGATTCTCTTGCCTCAGCCTCTTGAGTAGCTGGGACTATAGGCACCTGCCACAACGCCCGGCTATTTTTTGTGGCAGTTTGGCCGGGGCCAGGTTTGAACCCACCACCCTCAGTATATGGAGCTGGTGCCCTACCCACTGAGCCACAGGCACTGCCCCCATTCTTTATTTTGATGCTAAAATTTTCCCAGATTTAATCAGAGGGAGCCCCTTTATGCGGACTCAAGAGTCTTTCTGGCACACACCCGTCATCATTATGGAACCATACGATACTCCAGCCTCACTTTGTACTTCCTCCGCCCCAGCCCTGAGAATCAATCACTTCTCTGGGAATGCTTCATGTTTTTAGTAGAAAATGTCATCAAGAAACTAATATTTGGGTACTAGCTGCTATTGGAGTTACCCTTCTCACAAGTCTTCTCAGTGGACAAATCTAGATAATATATACAGATGTCCACCTCTGTTATTTTCTACCATGTGTATCAAAATACATTGAAAGCCATGAGATCTCACCCATATTCGGCGTCTCATCTAACACCATAGAGAAGGGAAGGAAAAGAAACAGCGAGAAAGGAAAGAGGGAAGAGGGGATAAAGAAGGAGATGAAAGGGAGGGAAGAGATGGAAATGCAATGAAAGGGGAAGGGAAGAGAAAGGAACCAGGAAGCACAACGCTACGAAGTTTAAGGAACCCTTTCGGAAAAGCTTAGGAGAGAAGAACAAATTTGCATTTCACTCCATGAATGGGGACACAGGGAAGGTTTCTGAAAAGAGAGAGCAGAGTGGGAAAGGGGTATATTTTTTACTGATTAATTATTTTTTTAGGTAGCAGACCCTCTGAGCTTTGTAGAGCTGTTAACAACCAACATGCCTCTATGACATGGCCGATCTGACAGAAAACAACTAACAAGGCACTTTGGGCTTTTGAAAGTGGATGGGGTTGTTGTTCAATAGACAAAATAACACCTGACTGGGTTTTGTTTGTTTGTTTGTTTGTTTGAGATGGAGTGTCATTATGTCGCCCTTGGTAGAGTGCCATGACATCACAGCTCATAGCAACCTCAAACTCTTGGGCTTAAGCGATTCTCTTGCCTCAGCCTCCCAAGTAGCTGGGGAGGCTATTTTTTGGTTCCAGTTGTCATTGTTGCTTAGCTGGCTGGGGCCTCGGTGCGTGTGGCTGGAGCTATAACCACTGTGCCACCAGACTGATTTTTTTTCATTAAAGGTAACCTTTTCTTCTCTGATTTTGCACTTAGCTCTATTTTAGCACTTTCATTAAACTATGAGCATATACTGATGTCTTATATGTCATAGGCTGGAAATTGGAGACACAAACTTGAGAGTGTCACTGAGTCACATGGTTTGAGATGCTACAGGAATGGTTACATCATTTCTGTGGTGACTGATACAGAGCTGAGCTTTTGAGGGTAAGTAGCACAGGAGAGTTTTAGTAGATATTTTCTAGCTAAAAGCTCATGGCTCAACCTCCTCTTTGATCTATGCACCTTCTTTTCCCACAAACCAAATACAGCCTCTTCTGCATCATGAGTTTCTGAGTTGCCAGGAACCTGGGGAATATGCTTGACTTCTTTCTGGTCTGGGTTCCTTACATCTAATCAACCACCAGACCTAAGGATTCCAACTTGCTTAAGATTCACTGCATCTGACTCCATTCTCTCTTTTCCTGTTGGTGTAGACCAAGTTCCTCGGTGTAGGATACAAAGCTCTTCATGAGCTGGCCCTGGCCCACCCCTGTTGCTTCTCTCTCAATTCCTCCATCCCAGTATCTCTAAACTGAAGACATATTGAAGTCCAGTAGCACCTCTGTAAGGTGACCACCAAGGGAATGCAATGAACTGGTCAACATACAGAGGGGGTAAGTTGATGACTCAAGGGACCATAACCAACTGGTCAACATACAGAGGGGTCAACATAGGGAACTAGGTCCCCTGCACTAATATGTACATGTGGTGCTGTTCAGGTCTATGAAAATCAGGTCAGCTGAAGGGGTGGTCCTTGTGGGAAGGTGGCTGGCTGTGCAGCATGAGTCCCCCCAGTTTTATATATGAGCCTTAGGATTTCTGTGCTGTCCCTTCATGTACCAATTATACAAGATGGGAAGCAAACCACGCTATAAACCTTTATGATTGTTTATATAGTCACTTCTCTGGCCAGCGTCCTTATGACCAGGTCATCAATACACAGTAGATATGACTTTCTTTTCCAAGTATGCAAGCTCCAGCTGGCCCTTACATGTAAAAATCATAATCCTATCCTTCTCAAGCCCCATTCTTCCTCAGCACAAATTTCTCTAAGATTTTGCCCAAAGTGGAGCTAAGGACCTGTGGCAGACCAGTATTTACTCACTCATTTGCATGTAATTTATTCTCCCCAAATTCCATTGCCATAAAATGGGAATTTTGAAACTACAATAAACCAAATAAAGTCTTTGAAGTAATTTTTTTATGGAAATGTTTCAATCTATCTAATTGGAAAACTATAAAGCTATTGGCTATTTTAATTCTTGTGAGTAAAAGAATGTAAACCACCCCCTCTTGTTTTCTCCCCTTGATTTGTCTCAATGTTATGGGTTTTTCAGTTTCTCCTAAATCTATCATTTCGTTACCGTTTTTATCAGTAATATGTTACACTGTCTTTATCACACACTCTTCCTGGTCCACACTTCCTGTTCACTAGAGCTTGCTAACTGCGCCTTATTCACCAACTCTCCCCAGCATGTAGATCCACTGGCTTAGGAGCTCTTTGCTTCAGAGCATATTGTGGTAAATTAATGGCATTAATAATTCTAATTAATGGAAACCCTAAGTGCACACACTGTAATTCGTCACATTCAGACTCAAGGATTGACCATATGACTTGCCTTGGCCAGTGGAATGTTAGCAAATGGAACAATAGCAGAGGATCCAGAAACATATGTGCATTTCTACTTGTACTCTTGGCATTTGCGCTCACTTAGTCTCCTACCTGTGAAGAAGAGCTAAGGCTGCTCAATACTAGTCATTAGCCATTGACTTCTCTCTATATAAGAGAGCTCAGCCAAAATCAACAAAGCTCCCTCCCCAGCCCACAGATATGTGTCTACTCAAGGGAGCACAGCTGAAACTAGAAGAACTTTCCTGAACCTCTAGCTTCATGAAAGATAATATGGGGTTATTTTTAAAGCCACTGAATTTGGGGATCATGTGTTACCTAGCATTATTGAGGCTTATTGAATTAAACTCTTCTATGAATCATAATTTTTCTGCAACATTTAGTATTCCATTTACCTACAGATGGGTAAATAAACTATGGCCAGGTTTCAGGGTAAGTGTTATATGAATGAGACCACCATAACAGGATAATCTCATCTCGGACTTGTTACAAAATCTCAGACAACAATCCATTGTCCAAAAATGAGATTTTTAGGTATATGATCAATGTTTTATTTTTCGTGTGTGTATCTAGCACCCCAGAGAGAACCTACTACACTCACACTATTGTAGGCACTTGGTCAATAAGTGAATGAATAAAAAGATAAGTGCATGCAGGTCAGTTATTTTAAAAGCTGAGTGCAATACTTATGTAATAAATGAAAGAATGAGGATTCAATTTCATTAAACAGGAAGCATTTAATTTTTAAAAATTGCTTCCTGTAATAAAATTAAAGAGTGCAAACTACAATTCAATAGAACTAAGTCTACAAATATGTAGGAATAAAGAATGGATGGGCAATGGTGATGAATAGAACATTTTTCTAACACAAGCAACACAGTGAAAGAAAGAGTTTGGAATTAAAAAACGTTCTGTGTGGCTAAGACAGTAGGTTCCCCAGAACTTCCCCGGCAATGTTTTCAAAGTGAGTGTGCAAGAACTATACTCAGGACTGTAAATAGAACAACATCGCCTTAGAAAGGAATATGTGTAGCTGTGTTTCTTGTGATTTCAATCGAAATAAATTCTGTTGTTAGCATCTTTTAAAGATGAATATAAAAGATTGGCTTTCCTTTTTCAGATTTCAATTAATATCAGCATTTTAATAATTATTGCTGGAGACCAAATGATGTTGATACATTACTATGCAGATAGCTCTGTGTTGTAGCAATGATGTTTTGTGCTTGGATGATAATAACTGTCAAAATGCAAGGGGTTAGTGAACAGGCCCCATGGGGAATGGCAGGATGACACTCTTTGCAAGACATTTTGCTAATAGGTCTGAGAGCAATTACTGTATGGTTTATGATCACAACGCTTAACCCTCTCCCTCTCAGACTGTACTAGCAAACTCCATAATGCTTTATCAGTGCAGTCCATTTCAGGAGCACAGTATGAAGACGGCCAAATGTGTCTGTACATCTGAAACAAAGATGTGGTCTCTGACATAGCTACTGTACAGAAAATAAGCAAACCAGAGAAGACCAAGATCCATTGAAATCATCAGCTCCTGAGCCAGCCTGTTCTGATTATTTGCTTTTATAACCTTAAATTCAGTTGATCAGTTACTCTTTGCTTGTTTTCTCGAACTGCTCCTTCACATCGGTGTTAAGATCCCTTTCTGTCATCCTTGACTGTCATTATGGCATCTTTCTAGCTCCTGATTTCTTTGAAGAAAATGTAACCATATCAGTTGTGTTTATAGAAGACATTGGAAGCCCTTTGCCCATTATTCAGCATTCTTTCCAAAACATTTCAAGTCTTCTTTTTCTTTTCTATCAAAAAATAAGATACCTTAGCTTCTCAGCTTTAGAATTTTGCCTATGCACTTGCACATGTGCTATTATTTATTTACCCCTTCATCGACTGTGAAGGACAGGAGCAACTTATCCAGATTAAAGCATTACTAGGAGAGTGGAGGTTATAAACAAATGTGATTCTTGAAAGGAAGCTTCAAAATTTAGAGATTTGGAGAAAGGGAGTGACAATATGGTAGAGGTTATATGTGACATTAAGCCACTAAATGACTTGGAGATAGTTTTTGAGCCCATAAAGCTCAGATATAATAGGTTGATAATTCTAATCAACGTGTTTGGCAGTGATTGACAACTGAAATTAAAAATTAACAAAAGATTATCTTCTAATTTGATAATTACATACAACAAGCATTTGTACAAGTGGCTACTATGATGCATGTGAGGGGGAGGGTGCCAAGCTCTTTTTAACAATCACCTCTCATGGGAAATAACAGAGTCCCAACTCAGCATCTCCCCCACACAGGGAGGAAGTGCATTAATCTGTTCTCATTGCTCCACTCCCACAACCCAGACGCCTCCTATTGGGTCCCTCCTCCAACATTCAAATTTGTGTATGAGATTTGGAGGGGACAAACATCCACAGCATAGCAAGAAGTGTGTGGGTTTGTTTCTGGAGACTTGCATTTTCCTCTCTTTTCTTCACTGGTATGTTGTGAGAAAGGGAAAAGACAGCCGTTCAGGACAGGAGCTGAGGAGACTGAGTAGCTACAGAACATGCTGTACTTGACCGCACCTACCTGGTCCAGAAAGAATATTCTTGAGAAGAGGTGATCTGGCTTAGTACGAGAAGGTGCTGACATCCAGAAACTCTTCTGTTTTCTTTTTAACAAGACATGCTAGTCTGAATCCATTTATTCATTGAATAAATACTATCGAGTGCTACTCTGCAAGGCTCTGTACTAGGTGTTGGGGATATATTGAAAACAAGGAGTACAAAGTAGCTCCATGAAGGCAGCTTATAGATTACCTGATGGAATAACTATTACAATTTTTAATAATTATTTCTAGTTTGAGGACTGTATATAGGTGGTCCCAGACCACAAATGAGATGGGTCCTATATATTCGTTCTTAAGCTAAATTTGCAAGTTGGAACAGGTACATTTACCTATTAGCTGTGATAGCCTCTGTTTGTAAGTACAAGGTATGTATCAGTCAGATGTTTGTAACTTGGGGACCACTTGTAATAGCCTCCCTTCGTAAGTGTGAGCTGTATATAAGCCATATGTTTGTAACTCGGGGACTGCCTGTAATAGGATTTTCTGACTGACCTGTGTGTGATGGAGAGAACTTCCTTGAGGAGGTGGCATTCAGGTGGGGTGATGGGTTGAATTGGATCCCTCACCAAATTCTAACAGCACCTGGGGTCGTTATAAGATGAGGTGAGAGGAGACAGCAGAGCATCTGTGGACAGGAGGGGCCGGTGCGGACACGGCGAGAAGGCCGCATCTGCAGGTTGGGAAGAGAGGCCTCCACCCCACAGCCCCGGGCACACGGTCTTGGACACTCTACCTGAGAACTGTGAGAAAATAAAGCTGTTGTTGAAGCTGCTCCGTGGGTGGCATTCTATCACGCACCCTGAGAGTGCAAGATAGATGGAAGATAGGTGGCAGATAGGTGGAAGATAGATGGCAGATAGATGGAAGATAGACAGCAGATAGATGGAAGATAGGTGGAAGATAGACGGCAGATAGATGGAAAATAGGTGGAAGATAGACAGCAGATAGATGGCAGATAGAAGGCAGATAGACGGCAGATAGGTGGAAGATAGATGGAAGATAGACGGCAGATAGATGGAAGACAGATGGCAGATAGGTGGCAGATAGGTTGGAAGATAGACAGCAGATAGAAGGCAGATAGATGGAAGATAGACGGCAGATAGATGGCAAATAGATGGAAGATAGGTGGAAGATAGATGGCAGATAGATGGCAGATAGATGGAAGACAGATGGCAGATAGGTGGCAGATAGGTGGAAGATAGACGGCAGATAGAAGGCAGATAGATGGAAGATAGGTGGAAGATAGACGGTAGCCACCTTAGAGGCCCAGGTATGTTGATTGCTTTTTATCTGAAAAGTATTGGGAAAACCACCAAAAGGTTTAAATCAAGGGAGTGACGTAATCAGATTTTATTAAATGGATATTTCTGGCTACAGTTAAGAGAATGGACTGAAGGAGGCAAAGCTCAGTGCAGGGGTGTGTTCACAGGCTCCTGCGGAAGCCTGGGGCGGGGGACCAGGGGCATGTCAGAGGCCCGGGGTGTGGGAGGCTCGATTAGATTTGTGGTGATGGCATATTATGGGATGAGTAGACAGACGTGTGGGGAGTGGGTTTTGGTTTGGGGGCTTGTGCGTCTGGGTGGGTGGTGGTGGGATTTACTTAGATCAGTGGTTCTCAACCTGTGGGTCAGGACCCACAGGAACCGTATTAAAGGGCCACGGCATTAGGAAGGTTGAGAACCACTGACTTGGATAGAGAACCACGGAGGAGAATAGTTGGCAGGGAAAGATCCTCCATTATTCTCATGGCAGGTGAAACTGAGACTCAGGTGCATCTTGGTCTTGTGTTTACGGCACTCATTTATGCATAATTCAAACTGCCTGCTGCAGGTGCACAGAATAAGATGCAGGCAGTGTCTGGGAGCAGTGGGAGCAGAAAGTTCTGTCACAGGCACTGGTCAACCTAAGGATGAATCTGGTGCCCTGGGAGCACCGTGGACCTGGCTAAGGTGTTGCTATTCTCCAGCTTCAGGCAGCTATACCGAGAGAGGGCATGGGGGTTCCTCCTGAGTTTGCTCCCTCAACTTCAAAGTGAACGAAGTCCCACTCTGCTCTTGTGAGTATTGGTTGGGAAGCAACAGTCAGCAGCTCATGTATATATGTACACTCGTATGCGTGTACATACATACGTATGTATACACATATATACTTGTATGTGTGAAGTTTTAAGGAACAAATGCTTATACAGTGCATACTCCAGTAACATTTCTCCCTCACAAGAACCAGTCACATAAGCGATATTATTACGTGGGATGACCGTTATACAGACAAAGAAACTGAGTCACCAAATAATCTATTTTGTTCAAAAAACTCTAGCTAAGTGCCACAGACCAAGGCTTTGATTTTGGAATGTTGGTTAATCCTCACCATGTCCTTTACAAGATTATTGAATTATTTTACATATTTAAGGAGAGCAGAATTAACCAGTTACGTTATGAAAGACTCAGGTGTAAGAAGAGCTGGTTCTCGCACTCAATGGTCCAAATCAGCTCCCAGAACAGGCCCCAGCTAGATGCCACGATCAGTCCCCATATGCTAGCAAGCCTTTCTTTTGTTTAAAAAAAAAAAAAAATTCACATGCCCTTTCATAGGAATCCCAAGAATAATCCACAGTAAATACAGACAGTGCCAGACAGCCCACGCTAGGAACTGATTGTGTCTGCGCAGGCAGAGAGCACAGGCAGGAGAGAAGCACAGGCTGGCTGGCCTCTTGTAGCGCCAACCACGGATCCCAGTGTCCACCGCCTGCTGGCCCCACCTTCCTTCATAAGGAGACAGGGAACTCTCCTGAACCTTCTGCTGGTTGGCCAAGCCAGGTTACAGACTAGAGGAGGAAACCCCTTCACACTCCAGCCCCTCCCAGTGTGTGTGTTCCCATAAAGGTCCACCACTGGGAGCAAGGCAGGAGTCACTGGAACCTTTAGTGTGGGCAAGTGCTGGGGCACCAACCATCCACACAGGCATTACCCTGAGGGGATGTTAGCTGTGGGGTTGCCATTTATAAAAAGTAAAGTTAAAAATAAACTTAAAATGTAATAAGGCAGAAAATCACAATTCACTCAAAGAGAATGATAGAAGAATAGGATCGTAAAATCAAAGGAAAAAATTAAAACCCAACAAATACACAAATGATATCGATGGCATGAAGGGAAAAAACTGTTAAACAAAACACGTCTAAGGCTGAATACCAGAAGTGTGTGCTGCATGAGAGAAGGCATTTGCAGAGAAGCGGGGGGCATCTGCACCCTGTCCCCATCTTCCTTGCGCTGGTGCATTAGGCCTTGAGGCCTGAGATCCATGGAGGGCCCTCCTGCATAGACAGCATCTGCCCAACCCAGACGTACCTTCACACCCAGCTTTAGAGGAAGATTTAATAACATGCTGAGCTGCTCTGAGGCCTCTAGTATCCAGTAGTACAATGAATAGGGAGAGAACAACAACACAAAAACCCCAGAATACCTACTGCCCTCACCTTCTGCTGCCTCGAACTTGCCTTCATTCTTCACTCTGTTGGAGAAGAGTGTCAGTTCCCTTCTCCATCTTCATTTGCTTTTCCAGTAAGAATGTTTCAGGACACCTGTCTTGTCTCACCCAGATCAAATTTAGCAATACCAGTGTTGATATTACTGATGATAACTGAGGAATTCGTTGCGTGGAAGTTGACTGTGTGCCTGCATGTGTGTGTGTTCTGCATTTTAAACATTGTCTCTCTCTTCCTCTTCCCTCTCATTTTTTTTAATGGCACAAATTTACATAACCATCTTGGTAGGCGGCACGAATGGCCCTGAGTCTTCCCCTCCCAGTATTCAAGCCCTTTGCCATGTGTACTACATATTATTCAGAGTTCAATTCAAATATTAATCTCATCTAGAAACACCCTAGTAGACACACCCCAAATAATGTTCGACCAAATGTCTGGGCACCCCATGGCCCACTCAGTTGACAAATAAATTTAGCCATCACACTACGTGACTTTGCCACTACTCCCACTAAAACTGTGAGTTATGTCCTCTCCCTTTGTCTTAGATTTGGCTGTGACTTGCTTTAACCATTGAAAGGTTAGCTGGCATGCCACCACTTATGGTTTAAAAATCCCTGTTGTGTTTCAACCTA
This sequence comes from Perodicticus potto, assembly GCA_963574655.1. Classification (NCBI taxonomy): domain Eukaryota; kingdom Metazoa; phylum Chordata; class Mammalia; order Primates; family Lorisidae; genus Perodicticus; species Perodicticus potto. Next base: position 17,867 of record CAUYRH010038858.1, on the reverse strand, counting down.
TTCTCTTCCATCTCAGACATCACTGTGAGAGAATGTGGCCAGGTGGCCTACTGGCACAAGAGGAAGAGCTGAGCGGCCCTGGTTAGACCCCACTTAACTCAGCCAACCCCAGCCATCCCACAGCCACGTTAACTAAATAAAAGCTTACTGTGGGAAAACTGAAAAATTATGGGTTTTTTTTTACACACTGCTGTACTCCTAGCTAATCACTGCATATCCTACTTTTTAAATATAATTTTTTTTCTGCTTTATATGTTTATTTGCTGTAAAACATTTCTATGCCACACAGTTCTTTCATCTGATTTCCACCATGACACCCAGAATGATGAAGACAACATAGATGTTTTATGTAGGTTTCATGTCAACTGTATCACATGTAATGGTCACTTTCAAGGCTGAAAGTTACACAGGACAAGTGAAACAAACTTGTCTCTGCCAGTGCAAAATGTGAGGAAGGACGTCTATGAGGCAAAGAGCTGAAACTCTCTAACTCACAGATGTGAGCCTGTCAGTCTGCTGCTCAAAACCCTTTCATATCTCTCCACCATCTTACAGAGTAAAATCTGGAATTCTTAGTTTGGTATTCAGGCCCCTTACCATTTGGTCCAAACTCCCTTTTTTTATTTTTATTTTTGCCTTGAATAACCTGTATGTTGAACAGAAGAATTAATGGGGTATAATTATAAGAGTAACTTGCTTTTTTATCTTTATCCATCCCAGTAAGCCAGTTCAGTGTAACTACCCGTCTGGTACCCCAGGTACTAACTTCAATAATTTTGTGAACTTTTTCTTCCTTAGATATTTTTCTCTCTCTTTCACTCCTTTTAAGTTATAAACATGATGTGAATTCTATGACTAAATTTGCCAGTGAAATACACTAATCAGTGCCCTGACTTAGTACCAAGTTAAATCTCTTTTCTTTCTCTATGCTGGATCCTGTGAGAAGTTACTGCTTGCGGTAGAAAAAAGGGGAAGAGATTCACTTCATTCACTTTCTCCTTGACTCATCACCTCTGTGTTCTACCATGCCACAGCAGAACCTGGAGTACGAAAGAGAGCAACGGACAAAGAAAGTATTATTTGACTGGTACTTAGATAAGTTTGGCTCCATGCTCTCTGCCCTGGTCAAAGGTTAAAGCTTCCTCATGCTAAGCCTCTCTGAATACAGATTCCTCCAGGTGAGCAAGGCCTCTCCCTCAGCTTCCCCCAATTTCTTACAGTTTCCAGTGGCCTTATAGGGTTTTCACAGCTGGGGGTCCACTCTGTTTGTAAGGCCATCATCTTGGCTGGGATCCTTTTCTCATTAAAGTCTTTTTCTTTATTTCAAAGTATTACAGGGGTACTGATGTTTTGCTTTTGATATGCTTGAGTTGGGGCCCATCACCCTGATAGCGTTCACTGCACCTGTCAGGTGGGTGTTCCCCATTGCCCCCTCTCCCCTCCCTGGGCTTGATTACAGTTAGTTCCAATTTAATGGTGAGTATGTGTGGTGGTTGTTTTTCTATTCTTTAGATATTTTACTTGGGATAATGGTCTCCAGTTCCAACCACATTGTTACGAATGGCCTTAACTCGTCCTTCTTCATGGCATGGTGAGTCCACATTTTCTTAATCCACTCATGAACCGGTGGGCACCTGAGTTGATCCCACATCTTTGAAATAGTGAATTAGGCTGCAGTAAACATTCAAGCGTAGCTGTCTTTTTGATAAGATGACTTCTTTTCCTTTGGGTAAATTCCTAGTAGTGGGATTGCTGGATCAAATAGTAGGTTTACTTTTAGTTTTTGAGGAACCTCCATACTGTTTTTTGATAGATTTGTAGTAATTTGCAACATGAGAAATTTTCTTCCTTCTACTCTGCACCCACACCAGCATCTATTGTTTTTGAACTTTTCAGTAAAAGCCGTGCTAACTGGAGTAAGATAATCCCTTTAAAGCAACTAAACTGTCTCAGTTTCCATGGCTGATTCTGACTCTACTTTGCTGCACAGACCACTAGGCCGGAGTCTGGATGTGATCCACTAACAGCCTCTGAGTGGCCTTCTTGAAACCCTCCCTAAATTTGATGTGAAGAAGCAACACAGGGGTGGGTGATGCCCAAGGGCAGGCTTTTCTGAAGAAATTGCCCTCTCTAATTTTTTCATTTTTAACCTTGTGGCAACTTGATATGCTGAGAAGTTCAAAAGAGTCAAATAACTGTTTTGCAGCCAAATCCTTCAAATTTTTTCATATGGTTCTGTATTCTATTGCATATGGCTGCCTCAGTCAACATCACCTCCGTCAAAATTTCCAAGTTGTCACCTGTTTCACTTGTCTTTCGGTTACTTCTCACATGGCTTGTCATTCACTTGATTCTTGTGGCTTTCCAAGCTTTTAGTGTCTGCTACTCTTTTGAAAATGTTGCTTTCCTGTCTTCCCTTTCTGCATGAAGCCAACCCCTAGTCTTCTTTCAGACATTCACATACTTGTTTCCTCTTTATAAAATCTTCTCTGATGCTCTGGACAAAATATTTCCCTTTATAATTTTTAGGGTACATTGTTTCTTTATTAGATACAATACAACATAATTTGCATTAAGTTGTAATGTGGAGTTTCCAACTCGCACATGTCATTAATTCTAGGATAAATGGATCTTTACACTAAAACATCTTTTAAATCAGCATGAATCTTACGGAGAATGCAGTGACATCTTATAATTGCTTGGCAGAGTTTTGTTCTGTTTTCCTCCTATTTTTGTGTTATGTACAACTATGGTGCCTCTCGCAACCGATTGCATCTTAGTCACTTGTGAGTCCCTTGAGTTGAGAAATTTTGCCTCATTCCTCTCTCTATATTTCCAAGCAATGAACATCCTTGTGTAGAGTAGGAACTCAAAATTTTGATGAATAAAATGTGTGTTCTATATAGTGCTGGGGTATGCCCGTTTTCTTTAGTGTCCAAAACATTCCCAATTACAATTTCAAATTAAAGAGGTTTTAATGGGAGAGTCATTACTAAAAAAGTAACATTTATTAGTCCACGTGTTGGGATGGGAGCTTTAATGTCATCAGGAAGAAGTTTAATCAGACTTCATTTTCACTCCATTAAAAACCCTGTAACAATGTTATAAATTAGATCTCCAGAGTCATAAAAGTTGATGTCATAACCCGAATCTGCACAATTTTAAACACATTTGAATATTTAGTGTAGTTTTAGATTTAGAAATCTCCACCATTTATACACATTCATGTTTTTCATAATTTTAATGATGGAACACAAATATTTAAATTGTATAATTTTGGACTGTCCTGTTGTCTATGACATGAATAAACCAGGGACACACTATAGCAATTAGAGTTCATTTCTTTGCTTAAAATGAACACTTACTTTTAGTGTGGGCTTATCATAGATCAGCCTTGCTTACACAGAATTATAATTAGAGATTATAAATACAGTCAGCTAGACTTATTATTATTTTAGGGAAAAGCAAGATGTATGGGAACAAATTAAATCGAAATAAGTAGTGATATGGCATGGCCGTGGTGTTCAAATACCTTCCTTTAATTACCAGAATTCTCAGCTTACAATCGTTCAAAGACACGCATTTACTAACTTGAGGGTAATTTTGTTTACAGGTGTGTATGAAGGGCTTAGAGTAGAGGAGGGACAATAACAATAAAGAGAGAGTCTGCAGCCAACGGCAACCCTCTCACATCCCAAATGTTTCCTCTTTGGATGCCGGGAGGAAACTGGAGAACCTCCATAGCTGACCACCTCCCTACCCTGACCAGTTCATTTCAGGCGTTCTGACTCTGAAACAAAATGGTCAACACACAGAGGTCCACATAAAGAACTAGAACTAGGCTTTTTTTTTTTTTTTTCAGACAGAGTCTATGTTGCCTTTGGTAGAGTGCCATGGTGTCATAGCTCACAGCAACCTCAAACTCCTTGGCTTAAGTGACCCTCTTGCCTTAGCCTCCCAAGTATCTGGGACTACAGGCGCCTGCCACAACGCCTGGTTAAGAACTAGGCTTATTGTACTGATATGTTCATGTGGTACACAGCCGGTCTGTGAAAATTAGGTAACCGTAAGGAGGTGGTCAGTGTAGGGATGTGGTCAGCTATAGACGTTCTACTGTATTTCAAATGAGAAATGAGAAAAGTTATTTTATGGGTGAAAGATCTTTTCATATGCCAGGTAAATCTATAGCTTTCCACTTACCTATTTATTCATTATTTCATTAACTTTGTTAAGTATTTTCTGAGAGTCCCAAGAAACAAAAAGAAATTATTGGAATTCTAAGAGATTATGTGGTGATTCATCAAATGATTGGTTATAAGGGCAATAGTTCCTAACTAGAAAATTCAAATTCTATTGTATGAGGTCTTTGTTAGTAACAATCCTTAGCCATGAATAATAATAATAATTACTTTCATAAAGTGCTATCTCTGTACACAAACACTAGCTATTCATTGTTCACAATAATCCTGGAAATAGGTGTCAGCATACTCATTTTGGATAAAAAGAAAAAAAAAAAAAAACAACAGAAATGGAGTGAGAACTAACACGTGGTGAAGCCAAGATCTGAATCTGCGTCTTGCTGCCTCTGAACGGCACAGTATGTTCCCCTCTCAGTTCCACTACAGATTGGAAATTTTGCTGTATATATTTTTTTCTATAATGTAGAATTCTTATTAAGATTAATCTTAAGGTCATTTAAAAAATTCAAACATTAAAAGCATTGTGTTTAGATTACAAGATTACAGGGCTCACCATTATAGGCCCTATGTCAAATTTTGGTTTTATACATGAAAGGATTTTCTAATGATCTAGAGTTCTTTGATGATGGGATGAAAATAATTCTACTGCAAGGGCAGGACTGCTGGCAAAGTTACTGAGCTTCAGAAGAAAGTCTTCAAACTTAGATCTGTAAAATCTCTTCAAATTTTGACTATTTCTGACAATAATATATAAGGTAGTTGGGATAAAGTAAAATAAGTAAAATTATGCATTGTAAGTTCTGGAGTCATTAGTCAAGGGTTCACATCTGGGTTTTATTCCAACCCTGTTTTAGGGTTAATTTAGCTCTGGGGGCCTCGGTTTATGCAACTAAAAAAAAGGAGGGGCATAATTGCCTACAGCACACAGCCACTTCCAAAATTAACTGAGGAATTAAAAATAAAGACACTTCATAAGCTATAAAATATTAACTGCTATACTATGCGGCATGGCAGGTGTAGAGGGGACACTAACGCACCTTGGAGTTTCCGCTACACTAACCTTCATTAGGAACTTGACCCATCCCCAAGGGAATTGGTTTGTTTTCATTACAGAATCCTTACACTCACATTTTTCAACCATTTTTTTCTTCTTCATGTACTTAGAAAGCCTGTGTTTTTCTGTAGCACCAGGTTCCTGATTTCTTCAGAAATTCAACGTGAGTGCTCTCGGTCAGAGAAACTCAGACTGCCTTAAAGTGCTGGCAGCACATTGGATCTTTCAGAAGCTTCTCCCTGGGCCCGTACTCCAAGCTAACCCACAGATATGAGAGTGACTGGCTGTTTCTTATGCCGTTTAGTGCTGTCCCTTCTCCCCCACATTCTTACTCTTCAAAACTGTTTCCTGGTCAATGTCAAAATACATCTGACTGTAATGATTAATTATTGTAAAGAAGAAAAAGTAACTGTTATATCCTCCCAGGCTGTAAGATGAGTATGCTGTACTTTTAATAATTATTAAAATTAAAATCCCTGACATTTATTTTCTGCCAAACATTGTTCCTTTAAAGACTGAGTAGGATTGTTCTCTCTGGGTCTTAATCCTATTCCATTTCTAATAGTGTAAGGAGGGTTAAGAGCAAAAAAAAAAAAAAATAAAAGAGAGAGAGAGAGAAAATTCCTGGGCTTCACATCGTCTATACTTGTACATTTACCTAAATCTTACAAGCATTTTATAATCTACAAAACTTTGCTCTGAATGGGAGACTCAAATATGCAAAATAATAAGAACCCACACCTGAGTGTTCCCTTCCTGTGACATAGCAGGTCACAGCCAGGGCATGGAGTAGGGCTACAGCTGTGGTGACGGATCAAAGTCAGGGTCAGGGCTTCCCTCCAGGATCTGAAAGGCAAAACTTAGCTCCTGAGGTGATAGGGTCTAGTGGCCAGCGTCTGATACTCTAAACTGAAAGAAGAGTTAAAAAACAAACAAACAAAAAACCCCCAAACCACAATACTCTTACCCAGTAGAGTATAAAGCCAGCAGGAGCCAGTGAGAAAATGCACAGAAGCTAGGAGGGAAACATTGAATCACTACGAATTATTAATAGCTAAGTTTCAGTTTTAGTTCCGGGTCGACCTGCTTGCATTTGCCCAAGACAGGCGAGTCCCTCGCACTTTGCCAACAGAGTAAAACACACAGGGAGAAACATCATGCTTGGATGCATAAAATCAATTCTTCCAAGAACCTGGAATGTCAGTACTGGCGTGGTCAAGGGTAGATTATATGGCTCCAAAATGACATTCAGTAGTGGCAAGGAGGCAAGAATAGGGGAATTCTTCTGACCTATAACAGGCCCTGAGACCGTGTATCCAAGTTTCACAAAGAAGCAAATCACCCAAAGTTAATTCTACATTTCTCAAAGCATTTTAGTTAGGTTTGCACTTGTTGGGGTGGGGGAGAAAAACCAAGTATCCTACAGTAAGCATCTAGCTTTTCCCTTTGCAAGAGCACACTAACAATTTCACTTGCTTAAGGAAAAAGTGGGCAATGGGCACCCCTTTTGGAATCTCATGGAGCTAGAGTATATACATTTTTCACCCAACCTTAGTATCCTTAAGGGAATAGCACACACTGGACATCAGTTTGCAGTGCAGGATTATTAAGTTATTCCATGTTGATTCTTTCTCATTTCTCTGTGTCATTAGTTATTTGATGGCACCTGTTAGAATTGCCATAGTGAACAGCCTGGCCAAGCCTTAAAAATAAACTCCTGTTGGCAAGGGTTTATATCTGTGATTTGGAGTGGAATTTTGGCAAATAAAAGATTAGTTCCTTAAGTGATTTTTTGCATGTTTGTGTGTATGATGAATGTGTTATATAGAATTCTCACCCAAAGAGAGAATAATGAAGTGAAAGCCATCATCAGATCATTTACCTAAGTTAAAGCATGGCATTTCAGGCTCAGAGTCTATTCAACAATAAACTTACACAACTGGCCTTCTTATCACCTTCCTTTCTTTATATTTTTCATTGTAATTATTTGTGATCTCTTTTCTCTTGTCATTCAAAATACATACACTCACAAACTGGACTCTGCTTTCAGAGATCACTTATAGACTAGAATAAAATGTACCCGTATTTTAAGCAAGCTCCCCGCCACACACCCTTACGTGGAAGATTATAACTTTATTCATGAGGGTTATCATTCAAGCTTAGAGACGGTCTGAAACATAAGTGACAGCTAATGAAAATATAAGCCTAGTTTATAATTAATATATATATGCTTCTATTAAATAATATTTCATGGATAAAATGTTATTTGTCCAAGACTGGTCCCCAGCAGGATGTCTTCCCAGAAAAGGGAAGAGCTAGTTTCAGTTTTAGTTCCTGGTGGGCCTGCTTGCATTTGCCTGTTCAAGACAGGCAGAGTCCCTCAAACTTTGGCAGCAGAGTAAAACACATGAGGGAGATACAAAAGGGCTACGTAAAATCAGTTCTTCCAAGATCCTGTTATATCAGTACTGCCGTGATCAAGGGTAGATTGGAATATATCTTGATATATCTCCTGGGAAATTTGCTATTGTGCTATCAACACTAGAGATCTTAGTCCAGCCAAGCCTGACTGTCATCCTCTGCATCACCCCAGATTGGCCCCCTGATTGTACCAGCTTTGATCTTAGCACTCCCCTCTCCAAACTGTGCATCACACGGGAAGCCAAGTTCCCTCCCAACCATACTGCTATAGTATCCCAGTCACTCCCTGCTTGGGCCAGGGAACTGGTTAGTGCTTTTGTAATTATGCTAATTATGCTGCTTAACAGTCTGGGGGTGGGGGTCTCTTCAGTCTGTGTCAGCCTGAGAATGTGTGGACACGTGGGATCCCATCCCTGAATGTGACTGGGTGCAGTGGGTGCTGCCCCGCCACATTCCCTTGTTGGCATGACAATGACAGATCCTATAGAATAATTACTTCACTGCATTAAAGAATCATAGTCTTCACAACAACTCAACAATGTAATAAAATTATCTTGATTTTAGAATTAGAAATTGAAGACAAAAGACATTAATGAACTTCTCCATATCCACTTTGGTAGTAATGGATGAGATCAGGTTTTATACCTAGATTTGACTTTCCTATCTTTTCTCTGAACCTTACAGTACTACTTCAGTTACTCAGACTATTGAAATAGAGGAAACTCAACTACTTTTTAAGTTAAAACTTAATAAATGTCCTTAAATCAGTGTTGACTAAACAGAAAGGTTTTTTGAAACGGCTACAACCACACAGAGCGCTAGGAGGGGTCAAATATTTATAACCCAACTTGAATGCACATAGGGAGAGAGGGAAGGGGATCTCAGTTGTGGGACTGGAGCAAAAGAACAAATATCAAATGACTAAATTTAGAAGTTATAAATAAAGGAAATAACTCATAGATATAACATGTTCTGTCCCATCTTGATAAATGTATCTAAATAGCAATGATATATATATACTACACACATATGTATGCATAAAACTTTATTTTTCATGTACAATCTGAAATGTTTTGAAACCAGCACATCATACCCCTCGATTTCACTAATGTACGCAGCTATGATTTAATAAATAAATAAATAAATAACTTTATTTTTATATGACTGTAAATATTGTGCTTGTCTGAATGTCCTCTTTAAGCCTGTCCTTTATAGCATAATAAAATAGATATATAATTCACAAAGTATATGTTTTTAACAAAATTTATTTTTTATCTTTATTTCACCAAAATCACCAATTATGTTGCTATAATCAATATTTTCACATAATTTGATTTCTATTTATAGCAGTGACAGATTAACAATTCTGTCTTGAAATATCGTAGCTCTTTGATGGTTCATTTTAATTAATTTCCACTTGCAGAGTCTTCATTTTGTTGACAAAGTAGCACCTGGAAGTGTTTATAGCATTTTTAAAGCATACCTTATATTTGGAAATTAACCATGAATTATACAAATCATGTTTAATCATTGCAAATGGGGTCATGTAGGATTATTATCATAAAATTTATTGTGAAATATTTAAATGGAATCATATAAGTCATTATTGCCCATGCAGCAATTTAGCTTTCTCTTGAAGCAATAACTAGGTCTATAGAATATGTAAGTTCTGCCTTAAAATTGTTCAATATAGAATATTTATTAAGAAAAATTAACAATGTAATATATACCATGTTATTTTTTCAAATTTCTCTTTAATCAAGTCTATACTTGATATATAATGTCCAGAAAATAGTTTTTATAAAAATTATTTGGGAATAATTTGTATGTGAATCTTCTCCTTATAGTCACACAAACATCCCCATATCCTTTTTGCATTTATGTATTTTTAAAGAATGCTCCTTGGGTTGCATATTTTATACAGTTTCTTATAATTTAGAAAAAGATTTTCCTAGAATTTTGGAAAGAAAATTAACCTTTTAAAAAGTGGAATGCTCAAACTTAGATCAGCTTTAAGTTTTTTATACCAGATAACTGTGGATAAGACAAATTAAAAATTAATTTTTATTTTCCATGAAAGGCCATGATTCCTTCTTTATCTGATGATATTTGTTGTTTAATTTAATTCTTTTAATGAGCTTCATGTCTTTTCTAAATTCAGTCTAATTGCTTTAACCTTTTCTTGTATGTCTGAGAGTCTTTAGGAACAGACGGCAAGGAGACAGCAGGGTGTCAGGGAAACACCTTGTCCTCACTCCTGCTGCTCCTGCTTCTCACCCGGACTCTCTCTCCATTGACTAAAACCAGGGAAGCCACAAAGCACAAGTAGAATCTGCCACCATCAGCCCAGAGCCATGAAATCCAAATCCCCCTCTTCAATGTGGTTGTTATGCTCGTTCCCAGGTGCTGCAGGTGCTCTGCTAAATAATCACACCTGCCACCTTTTCAAGAGGCTTACCCTTGAGAGAGGGAGGTTACCTTACCTGGAGGTGCCCGAAAGTTATACCTCCCTCCTCCCCAGGACTGGCTGGCCAAGGACTGACTATAGAGTCAGACCCTGCTCCCTTGTTTTAAGTTGGAAAAGACCCTGCCTCACAATTCACATTCCAGAGCCCCCTACCCTCCACCCCTGCCCCATCATGCAAAAGTTAGATCTGGCCTGACACCACATTCTTCTGCAGGTTCTTCCCATGCCTCACCTGCCTCCCTCACTCCCCTGAAGGTTTCTCTCTTTCTCTCCAATCCGTATCTCAGGATCTGTTTCTAAGGGACCTGGCCTAGGAAGCATGGAGGCCTGTTGAATGTAGCCAGAGGGTAAGCGTCTGGAGCAGAGAGAGAGGAGTGAGCAAGGGTGGACAGCGGGTCTGCAGGGGCACGCTGGGGTGTGGGGGCACTGCTGGCTGCCATTTCAGAGTGCACTACCCTCATCTTCCTTACTTGGGAGTTGGAACTGCTAAATTCTTCCACATCTCTTTAAGCTAAAGATGGCTACGTGCCCCAGGTCCGGCCAATGAGATGCAGGGAGAAGTCTCAAGGGAGATTGTCTCTTCCTAATTAAAAAGGCAAAGCTACAGTAGAAGAAAGACATTTTGCCCCTTCCCCCTTCTTTTCTTCATGCCTGGCACATGGAAGCTGGAAGGCTGGAAGGATAACAGCCATCTGGTGACCATGATCTGAAAAGCACAAGGACAGAGAGAACATGTGAGGTGGACACAGTGGAGGGAGGGTCTGGGCTGCTGGTGTCAGTCTGGACTGCCTGCCCCTCAACGTCCGGTCATGCAAGAAAAATATCATCTCTCCTTTTAAAATCATTCTTAGTCAGATTTTTGGTTAAGAGTAGTTGAACTCATTCCTATGACAGTAGCCATTAGAAAAAGAAATAGAGTTATTCCAGAGACTCAGAATTTTATTTTATTAGAGCCATAGCCATCTATAACATACTTTTACCACTAAGCGTTTAGTCTAGTTTATGGCTTTTGCACCAAGTGCACTGCAAAAATAAAGCCAAGCACTCTGGCAGGATGGACCAGTGTTTTAATTGTGCATAGACCCGTGACTCTGCAGTCTGAGATGAACTATCTGGAGAGTGTGAAGGCCACTCGGCACGCAAAGCAAGTTTAACAGGTGCAAGAAAATTAGCCAAATGGAAACGGGCTAAGGCTGAAGGTAATTCTCTGTGTCCTATCCAAAAATTTTTCAAGGAATTATAAATGCTCATGACTCTGGTTTTAAATCTTGCCCAAGAAAAGAAATAAGTCTTGTCATGACAAAGTATTCAAGTGGCTTTTTGGCAGATATTGTACATGTTTTCCAGAAGGAATAGTTTTATGGGTCAAGTAACATTTATATTACATGGGCACAGACATAAATGCCTTATTTAAATAGCAATGTACAATTTGATAAGTGTTAATACTTCTGACAAGTGTTATGATTTAGGATCTATTTTTTAAAGCCTTGTGGGTAAGATCTCTTTGTCTTTGTGATATATACATAATTTTGTAGTCAAGTATCAGGAGCAATAGCTCCGAGATTAAATTGAATAATTCGAGGGTTGAAGAATTATGAAAAAGAACTACATAACAATAACCCAAACTAATTTATTACATCCTATTTTAATGTGCAAAACAGAAACTTTCCATAATTTTCAGGCAGAAGTAAGGAAATGCTGCTGATTCCAAAAATGATATTTTACAATGTGTTTTATGCATAAAGTGGACCAACAGAATACATACCTGACACTCCACACACACATATACACTACACATACACACACGCACGTCATCTCTTTATAATTATTTTAGGTATTTTATAGCTTGAACCCAGTATTCTCCCCAGCTTTGAATAGCCCTTTATGAAGTTCTGTAGTTGAAAACAAAATTCTGCCAACATTTATAGGAGAGAGAATCAACCCTAGATGATATAAGAAATTTTATTTTCGTAGATCATAATTTTTGGATGTAAAATGATATAGTCTGAGGAGGATTTAAATTCTCATCTTGCCAACTAAAATAAAAAAACAATGAGTCTGTTTACGTTTGACTAGTGCAAAAATCAAAACACATTTGACTAATGTGTTTAATACTTTCAATGACACGTGGAGAAGCAACTTGTAGAGAAACACTCGTTTTTGATAAGATGTGTTTGATTGAATTTTATATTCTCAATATTGTAAAAGTTTGCATGCAATGTGTAGATAGGGTGAACCACAGAAGAGAGTTTGCATTCCAGGTCAAGTGGACGTCCCGCTTTACTCCCCATTCATTCATTCATTCCATTCATTCATTCATTCAGAACAGATATTGACCAGTTACTGGGTCACTGGCTAAGTAAAGGACATCAAAGGCATAAATGGCAAAATTTCTGAAGGAGCTTACAGCTAGCATAGTAGCAGACAATGTTATAAGGGAATAACAATAACAAATACACAACACCCACAAATAAGGCTGGGACATGGTCTGGCTCCAGAGGGCAATGGAGGAAAGGAATGTTAAGAGAGGTTCACGGAAATACTGGGGCAGAGTCTTAGAGAACCAGCAAGAATCTGTTGACTTAAAACTGAGGTAGGAAGAGAATACCAAATAAGATGCATTGTCTAGAAAATAAAAATGGTCAAGGGAACAATTGTGAACCTTAGTCTGTAAAGATAGTGAGTTTCAATCATTGAAGTCCTTGTTTGGCATATAAGGATTTGAATTTAAACGAACAGTAGGGCCCCATGGAAGGATTTTAGGCACAACAGGAACATTTGCATATTTTTAAGAACCTGACTTTAACACACAAAGCTATATTGGGAAAAGTGCAAATAGAAACCGAGCTGGATATAACAGTGCAATACAGAATTCACTGTAATAACGAGAAGAAACTGGACTCAAATAGTGATTCCAATGGTAAAATATCATCAAGAAATGCTTAGATGTGGAAATATGTAGGAAAGAAACCAATAAGGTTTCTCAGATTTCTCCTTCGGAGGATTAGGTAGATAATATGACATTCCGTTACAGAGGCAGCATAGCAGAGAGGACAGGCCCACCGAGAAGAGTGGGGAGGAGAGTTCAGTCTGGGTTCTACAGGGCACACAGGTACAGTTTTCTGGTGAGCATTTGGACATATAGATATGGACTCTGAAAGAAAGGTGGGAAATAGGGGTAACAGCAGAATTTAAAGCAAAAGGATTGGACGCAATCTCTCGTGGAAAGCATTCTTGAGAAAAGAACTATGAATCGATCATTAGAAAATATTCCTATGTCAAGATCAAGTCAGAAAGGAGTGTTAATTTGAATTCTACTATTATATCCAGCTGACTTGGTCTCTTTATTATTCTTTGAATCTTCTGATCTGGATGGGATTCACTTGACTAGTGTATTAGAAAAAATGTCTTAATTTGGGAATACCATATCATAGATAGCATCAAACATTTCAGACGACTCTCAATAAATCAATGTGAACATATATTAAAACATTATGATTTTGTTTACATTTTCATTAAGATTTCTGAGACCACTGAAAGACAAGACAGTGGAATGTCTGTGTAATTTCATAAGAATACACTCAGGAACTCCCCCCTCTAAATAAAACTATATAAAAACTCTAATACAATGTTACAGAATTCTTTACAGTGACCATAATTTAGATTACAAGTTCAAGAATGAAAATCTAGAAATATTCCTAGGGAAATATAAAGAACATGTAACCATGTAACCCTGTCTATGAAAAAACATGACATATTTATTACTGGATTAATAGTCTTTCATATCTTTTAATTTGAGAAGAGTCTTAAAAATGATGAAATATTCAGAAAATGAAGTCTTCCTATTTGGACAATAATAAGAACAAGAGAAAAATAAGTCTCACTTTATAATTGAAAAAGAAAAATTTGATTGAAATGGCTATTTCATATATATTACACCAGTAAGTTTCTTGACATAGAAAAATGTAGCTTTGTCATTGACAAATGTAACAACTTGGTAAGATCAACTTCTGCCCCAGTTTTACTTTCTTGCTGTTAAAGTAGTAGACAGAAGAGTACCACAGATTAACATATCTTCTGGCAAGATATTTTCTAAGCCTTAACATTTGGCACTGTTTTCCAAGTATGTTTCTGCTCAAAAAAATTCAAGAAAATCATTTATAAATTTCCTTTTTATATGTACAGTTTTATATACCACATCGCCTCATTTGCTACTCAAAACAACCTATAGCATAGACAAAGACTATATAATTATTTCCATCTGAGAAATGAGAAAACTGAGTCAAAATAAGACTGTGATATCAGTAACTTTTCAAAATGTAGCATATTACAAGCACTGTGCTATCAACATTTCTTTCATAACTCATCTTCACAGATTAATGCTATTTTTACTTTCAATGTCCAGAGAAAGAAACGGAGTTTTAGAGGATTGGGAACTCGTCCAAGGTCATATTAACTAGTGAGTGTTAAAAAAGGAGCCCAAGCAGCTGGTCTGATGCTACATTATATGTTCTTAACCTTCATTCTGCTTTCTGTACATGAACTAGCTATGCAGAATCTTTGTCAAAGAAGGGAAGTTCAGGTGGAGTTGGAGAATCTGGACACAGTAGCAATTGTGAACCACATCAAGACACACCGAGAGCGGGGACCGAATCCAGGTTCCTGAGTCCAACTGAAGGACCGTGAGGCCCAAGCTCTTCAAAGTGCCCTAAATACTGAAATACTTGAGTTTTACCAGTGACCAAGTTCACTGTCATTTATTAACTCCTTCAGTAGAAAAATCGTTTCCAAACATGAATTTCAAATTTTCACATCATTCATCATATGATTATCCTTGCTGACGGATAGAGTCTGCACAGGACAGAGCATGCTCTCATGTCCTCACCACATTAACATTATTTGTTGCTGACGTGGACTCTATGTGTGATTTAAGAATAGTTGAAAATCTCACTGGCATACTAAAACCTAAAAGAATCATAAAAATAATGACAATATCTAAGAAATATTTCCTATGTTCCAGGGATCGAGCTCCACAATTTATAAACATTACTGTTTACTTTTAAAATAAACCTGTTGTAAGTTTATTTTCTATGTATTTAATTTCAAGAGGCAGCACGTTTTTCCAGGGAACCAATGTTCAGGACACGAAATTGGGCTTCAAGAATCAATAAAAAGAATAAGAGCCTTCTAGAAGCCATGTATGGGGTTTTCCAACAGAGTTCAGTGAGATCAGATTGGCTGCAGGATGAAAAGTGTTCCCGTCATTCCTGGAATGGGAAGGTGACTAGAGCAGTGACATGTTCAGCCCAATGGCTGAGCCCTCCCCTTCCCTGGACAGGATGTTTTACTCTTGTGCTGACTGTGATTTCAAACCAGAACCTTGTTTTCAGGCCAATGAGCCCCTAAGACAGACTGTTTTCAGGGGAGTCAGGTATAAGGTTTAGACAGTCTTTCATTTTGAAAAATACTGCAAAACAACAAAATTAGGAAGATGAGAAATCACTAAACTAAGTCCTATCACAAGACAAAATGTACCCAAAATGTACACATAGGGCACCTGCCTGCGTCTTTATTCAGTAGGCCACTGTGTGATAGGAAAGATTCAGTTTGCTCACCTCATGGTTATATACGAAGAGGAGTAACAGCTTCTAAATTAAAATAATACTGTTCCATTGGTGACTGTGAGTGAACATAATATTTCATGGAATTTTTTCCTCCAGACAGTTAAATTAACTCATTGGAAATGTAGCATATTAAATGATTCCTTCCAAAAAGTAACATGTAATCATTTCTTTTTCAGGCTTGATTAAATTCCCTCTGCCTGTATAAATTTTATATCTGAGCCCAAATTTTATGTATCCATTTCTGATCACTGAACAGAGCACAGATCTGGGTGATCCATCTCCAGTATTAGGCAAACTCAAGTAAAACAGCAGTCCTAGGGCTCTGCACCACATTTGGGGTCTTGTTCTAAAGGACACAATATGTACAGGCTATGTGAAAAGTGCACACTCCCCAGCAAATCACACAACAGGCTTTTGTTTGTATCCGGTAATTGGAAAAACAGGTGGACTTAAGGAGGTCTTTGCTGGGAGTGAAACGCACAGCCAGCTCAACCCACCCCATCATCCTTGCTCCCTGCCCACAATGACCTCCTCCAGAGTGAAGAAGCCAGATATCCTAAATGACCTATATCTCACCTTATCCCCCATCCTAGCCCCTACTATTCTAATTCTGGTATTGCACGCGGATGTGTGGTGTCCATCTGGAGAGTGAATGGTCACCAGTCAGGTTTGGTGTCTAAGGGATTCCTATGCAGGCCTGGAGCAGAATGTCGAAGCGAGTCCAGTAGACCAACTAGAATAGATGGCATGTTCCAGGAATCTGGCACACTAAACCGGATTAGGGTCATTTGGATCCAGCAGTTCTCAACCTGTGGGTCGCGACCCCTTGGTAACAATGAAAATACATGGTGGCATTAGGAAGGTTGAGAACCACTGGCCAGTCACGACTTGCTCTACCGTGACTCAGGCACTTAAACCATGAGGACAGACCAAGTAGCCTCTACCACCTGCATATGTGGCCATCTCTCTAGTCCCTACATGGACTGGCCATTCAGCCACGTGGGGAAGGGGCCAGCAATGCCAGGGCTGTGCTGAGAAATCACAGAGAATGGACAGAAACAAAACCAAATGTGAATTCTGTAGCACTTATTAGAGTTGGTTACAGTACACTCTTTTATTTTGAAAACATTAAAAGTTATGTAGCAAGTTAATGAAAATTACCTGTTTATAAACTTATTTGACATTTTCGTTTATTCAATATATGTGAGAAAAGTGAGCAAAAAGAGATTTTCTGTCTTTTTTTTTTTTTTTTTTGAGACAGAGTCTCAAGCTGTCACCCTGGGTAGAGTGCCGTGGCATCACAGCTCACAGCAACCTCCAATTCCTGGCCCCAAGCGAGTCTCCTGCCTCTGCCTCCCAAGTAGCTGGGACTACAGGCGCCCGCCACAACGCCTGGCCATTTTTTTGGTTGCAGCCGTCATTGTTGTTTGGTGGGCCCGGGCTGGATTCGAACCCGCCAGCTCAGGTGTACGTGGCTGGCGCCTTAGCCCGTTGAGCCACAGGCGCCGAGCCAGCAAAATCAAACTCTTGGGCTCAAGTGATTGCCTTGCCTCAGCCTCCCAAGTACCTAGGACTACAGGTACCTGCCACAATGCCCGGCTATTTTTAGATGTGAGGTCCCGCTCTTGCTCAGTCTGGTCATGAACCAGAAACACTTTTTTTTTTTTTTTTTTTGAGACAGAGTCTCAGCTATCACCCTGGGTTGAGTGCTGTAGGGTCACAGCTCACAGCAACCTCAAACTCTTGGGGCTTAAGTGATTCTTTTTTTTTTTTTTTTTTGAGACAGAGCCTCAAGCTGTCACTCTGGATAGAGTGTCGTGACATCACAGCTCACAGCATCCTCCAATTCCTGGGCTCAAGCGAGTCTCTTGCCTCTGCCTCCCAAGTAGCTGGGACTGCAGGCGCCCACCACAAAGACCAGCCATTGTTTGGTTGCAGCCGTCATTGTTGTTTGGCGGGCCGGGGCTGGATTTGAACCTGCCAGCTCAGGTGTACGTGGCTAGTGCCTTAGCCCGTTGAGCCACAGGTGCCGAGCTGGGCCTAAGTGATTCTTATGCCTCAGCCTCCCAAGTAGCTGGGACTACTGGCACCTGCCATAATAC
>CAUYRH010038857.1:0-12972 GCA_963574655.1 Perodicticus potto | reverse complement strand
TCAGATGTGCACGAGGAGCAGACAGCAAGGCGCCAGTGTTTTCCACACAGGTGGTTGGTTCTTTTTCAAGCCGGTTTCTCCATCCGTCACAGCATCAGCACTGCTAGGGCCAAGGCAGCGGTTGTAGAGCTGTCTTGTCCTTCATCAATGTCATTGTTTGAGATAATAACTAAAATATCCTTGACAGGGAGGTAGTCTCTCTCTTCCTACTGGGATGTCTTCTTGGCTCCTTTTCCAAACTTAACATCAAGACCAAGACCCAGGCTGATGGGGTTGGCAAGGAGAATCACAGAGGCCAAGATGGTGAAGAACTTTTGAGTTGTGGTGATGATGGAGCAGGTCAGGGTACCAAAATACACAACTGTCATGAAGATGAAGCTCTGATCCAGGGCACTAGTCAGGCCACAGAGCAGATGCTATAGATGATGGAGGGGAACGTCTCAGTAAAGCTCAAGAACTCCCAGAGCTCCCCCATGAGCAGTATTCCGGCTCCCAGCAGCAATGTTGACCAAAGGTTGATGTTCCACATCATGTGGTTGGAGCCTGTTTAGTAATGAGCCTGTATAGGGTCCTGGGAAACCCCTGTCAGTCTGTCCAGGGTCAGAGACAACAGCAGGAGCCACTCTCCATATCCAACTGTATGTTCTTCCATCCCAACTACTTTCTTGGTTTTGTACATGGAAAGGGTTACTCCAGCCACAATTAGCAGCACACACAAGTCCTTGTCCAGTGGGTATTTCTTCTTCAAGAGGGCTCCCCCGAGGAGCAAGACTGAGATCGGCTTGCAGGACTTACCAAGGCCCTCCCTGAGTTGGGTAGTTGACAAACCGTAGTGCTCAGTTGCTGGAGAATAAGGCACCCAGACGGGAGATAGAAAATAGACTGACCTGGTTTTCAAGCCGCCTTCTCTAAATTCTCACTCTCAGTGGCTGGTCTATGGATCACTGGAATTGCCTGAGAGCTGTTTAGAAATGTAGAAACTCAGGGCCCACTGTGCACCTGCAAACAGAATCCAAATTTTAACAAGATTCCCCGGTGATGGGTATGACCATGAACATTTGAGAAACCAGTTTAACATCTCTTATCATTGGATTAGCAACAAATCACATCCACACCTTAAAATTATGAACCTTAAATTCCTTAAACCTTAAATTATGGAGCATGTACTTTGTATGTGTGTGGAGGGGGATTGCTCCCCCTGCCCCAGATACGTGACCGTTTTTGTGGGTGCAGTTTGCACACCCCGACGTCTGTCCTCCCCTGTGCTGTGGAGTTGTTGGGAGAAGGCACGTGCCCACCTAAGGAAAATATTTTCTAGTTCCCTTTGGGTCTAGATGTGGCTCATTAATTAGTTCTTACCAAAATATGAGTGAAGGTGATGCATGCTACGTTTGAGGCAGGAATTTTAAGATGAGGTAGGACTTCTGTTCTCCCTGCCCCCCATTCATCAGAAAACTACAGTGAACTCTGGGGCCATAGTAGGATGCAGGAGGTTCAAGATGGAAACAGCTGGGTCCCTGATCAGCCTGAGAATCACACTGAGCTGTCGTGTGAATGAGAAAGGAGTGTTGACCATGGTAACTCACTAAATATTTCAGATTTGTTGCAGTGGACATCATTGTCCTAACTCAAAGATTTCCAGGCTTTTTGGTGCATCAGCATTATGCAGAAGGCTTGGTAAAGCTTCAGCTTGATTCCACCTGCAGCATTTTGGATTCTAGACGGCCTGAAAATGCGCATTTCTAACAAGCTTCCTGTTGATGGCAATGCTGCTGAAGAGGGGACCACACTTTGGAAACCACAGCCCTAACTAATAAAATATACAACCCCAGGCGAGCTCATGGCCTCTAAGGAAATATTATTGACTCAAAACTGAAATCGAAGTAGAGCTAGTGTCGTCACCGTAGCCCTAACAGGGAGCTCTGACCGCTCCTGGACTGGTTGCTTCTATCTGGTGCTGCTACGTTCCATTCAAAAAGGGATGTGGATGGGACAATTGAAATACATTAAGTTTCATTTTGGAAGGATGAGAAACTGATACTGACATCTCTGCTTTTTAAATTACTCTGCCTTTCTTTCTGTTCTTCCAGTCTCCTAAAATAGAAAGCAGTTGATTTATGACCTTTAAAAAGCTCTCAGCTTAAGTGGCCTTGTTTGCATCAGAGAGACTGCTGCAGAATCACGGGGTGAGAAGCCAGGAGACCCTGTGCCCCTCAGAGGAGGTGAGGGGCACACCCAGTCTTCTTCTAGCCTGAACTAGGAGACATTACCCTGGAGCGTCACTGTCACTCAAACATGTAGTATAAATTTAAGAGGTGTTTGCTGTCTCCGTTTGGAGTATTCTGAGCTAAACATAAATGAATTAAGTCCATCATTTAGAAAAACTTCCTTTAGTGTTTTGGAGAAATCAGAGTAGGTTTTTCTAGATTAGACTTAGTTCTTTTAAGGTGTCTCATATAAATTAAGCTTTGGAATTCTTCAGAGAAATTTGTGATTTTATATCTCTTCTCATCCAAAGTGCTATTATTAAATTATCATTCTGGATGGCTTCACTGACAGCTCCACTTCTTAAAATAGAGATCAGCTATATTCCTAGACACTGGCATGGAATAGCTAGCTGACTTTGAAACCCCAGTTTCCAAATGGGTGCTTGTTTCCAGCTACTATTTTTCTACTTTCTAAGTTCTCTTGATTTGTGTAAGAGGACGTGACACATGTTTCTTCTCTAAATATCTTTGGTGCTCGGTATTTACACATAACAAGGATCATTTTCATTTGTTTTTCTGTGACTAGTTGGTGCCTGGGTCCCCCTGTTCCTGCCTGGGTGTTTTTGAAGCTCCAAATCTCACCTGTGATCCCTTGGAATGAGCTTGCATTGGTGCCCTCAGGAGACCTCAGATGTCACCTGGCTCTGACCGGCCTTGAAGAATCTTACAGAGGGTGGGCCTCTTCTTTTCTTACCTTTCTTCCTTCCTTCCCACATTAACTTATCATTTGTCCTAGGTGAGGTTCTGGGGACTCACCCTTGAACAATGTAGGCAAAATTAGGAACCTTATATTCTAGTGGGTGTTAGAGACGATGAAAAATTAAGTAGAGAAATGGAGTTCAAATTAAAATGTGTTCAGAGAGAGATAATGTAAGGTCCAATCTCAGAGAAATGCTGGGGTCGGGGCAGCGGTCTAATTGACAGGAGTGATCAGGGAGGTCTTACTGGAAGAAGTGGTATCCAAGGGGATCCCTGTTTGGGGAAGATTGTTTTAGACAGAAGGAAGAGCAAGGGTGAAGGGTAGGAGCTGGGAGCCATTTTGGTATACTTGTGGGACCACCAGGAGGCCCCTGGGGCTGTGGTCTGTCAACAAATAGAGGACAGACATTGTCTGATGAGATCAAATAGCAGAAGCCTCATCACGACGTCCTTATAAATGGGCAAATTCCTTTAATCATGATTTCAGTCAAGAGCTTGGAAGGTTAAGAGCTGAATCCATTCTCGTTATTTTTGCCTGTTCAACCTGCTCGATTAGTGGTTTGATCTAAATCCTGCTCTGCCTTTGTTAGTGGGCGCTTTAACTGTAGGTACCACCGTTGCTGGTGCCTGGGCCTTCCTCTCCTTCCTCTGCTGGGGACAAGGGGGATGTTGGCCGATCAGCAGCAACAGGTTGAATGCTGCTCCATTGGGAAGCACCTCAGTTATCTTTTTTGGGCAGTGGGGGAGTTTTCTGATTGAGGGAAGTTGACAGGAACATTCCTCGCATCGTAAAGATTTCCTGAGGAGAGGTTTCTAATCAAATGCAAAACATTTTTAATTTTTGTGTTTCTAGTAAATGTTCCCAGAGTTTGGAAATAGAAATAAAATGGGAGTTTTCTAATGAAAATTTCTAATGAAAATTTCCTATATATAGAAACGAATGTGGGATTTAGAGTTAGGGGACTTTGCTGTGCCACTTACAAGCTCTGTAGCCCGGGAATGAAGAGTTTCCACATTCTGGGTCCGGTATGGTTTGGGGGTGAAGAGCATTTTGGAGATAAACTTGTCTCAAACCTTGAGTCTCTTGTTCACTAGCTGTGTCACCTGGGTAAAATGACTCAAAATCTCTCTCTTTCTCTCTCTTTTTTTTTTGTTTTGAGATAGAGTCTCACTCTGTCACCCTTGGTGTGGTGTCATAGCTCACAGCAACCTCAAACTCTTGGGTTCAGTGATTCTTTGCCTCATTCTCCAATGTAGCCGGGACCACAGGTGCCCGCCACAATGCCTGGCTAATTTTTTTTTAGACATGGGGTCTTGCTCTAGCTTAGGCTATCCTCAAACTCCTGAGCTCAAGCAATCCACCCGCCGCGGCCTCCCAGAATGCTAGTGAGCACCACGCCCAGCTGACAAAATCTCCTAATGGCCCTGTTTTCTTTCCTGTAAAATGGTAAGGCGGTATCGAAAGGATTAAATCTGGTAATTCCAGTAATGCACATAGCGTAATGTCTAGGTCATAGTGAATGTTAGTGATTATATCATTGCCACTATTGCTGCATTGTGCTGTGTATCATGCCAAGCGTTTGATTCGTTTTACTTCTTTAATTGAAAATTTGCTAGAGTAATTCATATGCAGAGTTTAAAAAAGTCAAATGGGCATGGAACAGCAGGAGCAAGTTTCCTGCTCTTTCCCCACACGTTCCTTCCACTCCTTACAGGCGAGCCCTTCATTTAAGTTGTTTCTTCTGGATTCTATTTCCATATATTTAAATGCTGCCCAGTTCTTTTAGTCATTCACTGCATTATGCCTTTTATGTCAGAGGTCTGCCTTCCTGCCTCTCCCTGTCCCCAGCTGTCTCCGCATCCCACACGACGTATCCCCACGTCCCCATCACAGCCGTCCCCTGCTCCCTCAGACCGTGCGCTGTGATCGATCTTCCTGGGTAGCTTTCCTTCTCCGGTGAACAGCTCGCTCTCATTTGTTTGTTTATTTATTTATTTATTTTATTTTTACATATACATATGTGTTTATTAGGCTTCCACTTTTTGCCTTCACAAAATTAAAAAGGCTTAAAATTTAAAAACAATAACGATGTTTAAGGTAAGGACTAGAAACAAAAAATCCTCGCAAAGAACGAACGAAGAATACATTCAGAAAAGAAATCAACGATTTCTGCAATGAAGTATTAAGCAATAATAATAACAGTAATGCAAAGAAAGTAACATTCGCATTGTCAAATAAGAGTGTGTCTATTATAGAAGGCTTTGACTCTGAGGATCAGTAGCTGTCTCATTTTCATGTACTTAGTTTCCTTGTTTATAACTATCATCAATTTTTCATAAGCTTCGTGGTAGAATCACAAAATCCCATGAAATTATGATTTCTAAAAGATCAGATCGACAGCTCATCTGTCAGGGCGGTTTTCTTTTCTCCCCTTTGGGGACATACTTCTGGAGTTCTTGGTTCTTCTTCTTCGCCCCAGCCTCCTGTTCTTTTTGCTTCCTACAGGCGTGTTCTCCAGGACCTACTCTGTCCCTGTTTCCTGGATCCAGTGTCCAGTGTCCCCTGGTGTGATCCAGCAACTCCCTGAGAAACGGTGTTCGGGATGATGATTATGAGATGTTGACCATCGGAAAATGTCTTTATGCTACACTCACATACGGCTGGATCTCTTGGCCGGATAGAGAATCCTAAGTTGGAAGTAATCATTCTTAGAATATTTCTGAAAATTGTTTTACATTGTAAGTGCCACCGTATCTGTCCCTTAAACTCACATACCATGCGTGTACTTTGACCTCAGCGTACACCTGCGATGAAACCAGACACACTTCTGCTGTGGGGTTTGTCCCTCAAACAAATACTTAGCTCTCTCACCTACTTATTTTGGAGTCTTTTTTTCCCCTTGTCTTTTAACTTCAGCTTTGCCCTTGTGGGGCTCTATTTTATTTATTTATTTATTTGCAGTTTTTGACCAGGGCCGGGTTTGAACCTGCCACCTCCAGGATATGGGGCCGGTGCCCTATTCCTTTGAGCTACAGGCGCCGCCCTGTAGGGCTCTATTTTTTAATCCCACTTTCTTATGTATAGTCTGTGATTTACTCTCTGAATCTTCTCTTTACTCCTGGTGTTGTAAAATTCAGCAATAAGAGGTCTTTGTGTGGTTTTTTTTTGTTCTGTGTCTATTCATTGGCCAAGTCCTTGGAGGACACCTTCAATCCATGTCCCCCAGTTCTAGGGATTTTTCTGTCCTTTGAGCGTTTCCTTCTATCTGTTCTCTGTTCTGTTTTCTTCCAGGAACTCCCGTAAGTGGTTGGCAATCTGGAATTCTTTCTTTTCTTTTCTTTTTTTTTGAAGCAGAGTCTCACTATGTCACTCTGGATAGAGTGCAGTGGCGTCACAGCTCACAGCAACCTCCATCTCCTGGGCTCAAGCGATTCTCTTGCCTCAGCCTCCCAAGTAGTTGGGACTACAGGTGCCCCCCATAATGCCCAGCTATTTTTTTGGTTGTAGTTGTCATTGATGTTTAGCAGGCCTGGGCCGGATTTAAACCTGCCAGCCCCAGTATATGTGTCTGACGCCCTAACTACTGATCTGCAGGTGCTGAGCCTATTTTTCTGTTTTTTTTTTTTGTTGTTGTTGTTGTTTTTAAATTAAGTTTCTCTACCTGTTTTCTTTTTTTTTCTCCCCTTTTTGGAGAAATACTTAACTTTATCTTTCAGTCTTTCCAATGCATTTTAGTATTGTTCTCTATCCAATTTTTAAAAAGCAATTTTTTTTTTGGCCTGGAATCAACCACTTTTCATCTCTCTGAGGCTAGCAAAAAGTCCATTGATATCTACCCAAGTGTTGGCTACGTAATATTTTGTTGCATAAATTTCATTTCAGTCACGCAATGTTCTGTATATGTACTATATTTTATAATAAAAATAGTTTTATTTATTTATTTTTTTTGGCTTCCATACCTCAGGGCAGGACCCTATATTTATTTTGGTAAAATACATTTTGGTCTATAATAAATGACAAGAAAATAGTGGCTTCTTAATGGAATCAAGGCCACATTTATTTTATGGAAGGAATGATTTCTGTACTTACATTTACATTTTTTCTATTGAATGGAATTTTTCTGTGAGTGGCCCAATGTTCTTAATCTTTCTGTAAAGTGAATGTTCTGGAATTAAACAGAAAAATTCTTAGGATACTTTTCCTTCTTTTTACCTTGGGCCAAGAGAATTACTTTCACATCACTTTTGAAATACTAAGTTTAGTATACTTGGTTAAAAAAAAATCCCTACTACTTTAAAAATAGTTTTAAAAAAAGAATAAGGAACTAAATACAGTTGTAAATTCTATATACGTGGTTGGAGCTGGACAAATTGTCACCGTTACTGAAGAGCTAATGAAACTGAAGTTTCCTCAAAGAACACATGCGTATCAATGTCAGTATATATTAGCTCCCTCCCCCGAAATATTCAATTATTCAGGAGAACAATCTACCAACTCCTTGCTCAGGTAGTATTTACCTATCTGCCAGGATTCCTACGGCAGAATGCAGAGAAGAGTCGGGGGGCTGGTCATTTATTATGACAATTCTAACTCAGTCTGCCCGTGTTCAGTGGATACCCTCCACCCCAATTGCCCCGTGTTTGGAATGTCCATGGTTCACGTTCTCTGCCAAATAAACCCTGTCCGTGGATAGGGAGAAGGCCCGGGGATATGATTTCTCCTTATACATGGACGTGTTTTCAAATAAACATCTTGTTTTCAGCCTTTTACTTCTCTTCCTTCGGGGGAAAATGAGTTACTACCACTTCTCAAGCTTTCTGGTGTTTCAGGTTATGAAATGCCCGTTTCTTGTTTGTATTTTTCCTGTGTGTGCCTGGAAGTCAGACTTCTTAGATCTTCTATTTCTCTGTCCATTTTTCATCTTCTAAAGCTCTTTCGGCTTTTGTTGCCAATATTACCGTTTTTGGTCTGGGTGAGTTTGACGACTATGGTCGGGTTGTGCTCCCTTCTGCCCCTAATTTACCTGTTGAATTTTTAACCCATGACCTCAGCATGTGACCTTACCTGGAGTTAGGGTCTTTACAGAGGAAATCAAGTTGAAACGAGGCGATGAAAGTGGGCCCCAAGCCAATGTAACTGGTATCCCCACAAATAGGAGAAATCTGGACGCAGACATTGAGGGAAATGATGTGAAGAAACCCAGGGAGGAGACTACTCTGGAGGCCACGGAGGGCGGCCTGGACCAGACCCTGACCTCATAGCCCCCAGAGGCACCCAACTCTGCCAACACCTTAATTTTGGACTTCCAGCTCCCAGAACTGTGAGACAATAAGTTTTTGTTGCTTGAGCAAGTTCTAGGGACAGAGGTGAATCAGATTCAGAGACACTCCAGAGAACAGGCTGGTCCCTGATCTTAAATTAGTTCCAGGGGCTCCTCTGCTTGGTTGGTAAAGGTTCCCCGGGATCTCAGGACTTCAGCCGCGGGGCTTCGGCCCTCGTGTGTCCATACTCAGAGCCTTCTCCACGGAGCAGGAGAGCAGCCCTGGAGGCAACATTGCCGGCCTCTCCCAGACTTCAGGAATCGGGGGGGCCTCAGATACAAACAAAGGCTGAGGAAGCCGTGGGCTGACTGGTCAGGTTCATGGAGAGCTGAATTGATATCCACTGAGCCTGTTCTGCAGGATCCTGCTCCTTTTTCTTTTCTTTTCCTAATTTCAGAATATTAAGGGGATACACACGTTTTGGGTTACACGGATCGTGTGGCTATCGGTTTGCTGGTGGCGCAGATAGTGCCCCCTGGGCGGCCACACTCCCTGTGTCTGTACAGGAAAAGTTCCCCTAACACCAACTCAGCAGCCCACCCTCCCTCATCACTGCAAGTTCTCCTAAAGGGGAAATAGTCCGAGGTTCCGTGAAACATTCCTTACAAGCTGAAGCAGAGCTTGGCATCCTTGTTTCAATTCCCATTTCTTGTTTCCAGTCTAGCTTAGGGTCTGGATTGTGTGGGACAGCCACCAGCCCCATCAGTGTGTCTGGAGCGATCTGTGGCTGCAGATAGACGGGCGTTTATCTCTCTCCTGTGCTGGGCTGTGAGATGGAGGGGCGGTGTCTTCACTCTGTCCCCAGTGCAGTTTCTGATTGATGACCCCCAGGCAGTGGCTTCCAGTATTCACAGATTCCTGTCCTCACTGAGCATCCTACAGTGTCATATGACAGAAGTATCGGGCCCACGTAGCATGCTTCTTTTTAGTTGAGGGTGGCTAGTTTTCATGGAGTGGGGCTGAGCTGAGTATGTTTTATGAGCCCAGTCTCTTTTAGATCAGAGGTACTTCAATTCTGAGCGACAAGAAGCTGTATTTAGTGTGGGTTCCACTTTGGATCTGTTTCCTGGAAAGGTTACTCAAAAGAAACCCTTTAAATCTTCCTTTTCACTGCTTTCCTCTGCCTGAAGAATAAAAGAGACAATACAGGCTGGGTTAGGAAGAAAATGAATGAATCTACTACAAGGGTCTTCAGGGACAATGGAAGGCCCATATTATTTAGTACAGGAACAGTTTTTAGTGTTTTATTCACGGTCTCCAGCCCACCTCCAATACAGTACTTTACTGGTGATATTAAAAAACTATATATTTAAATTTCCACATTGCATGTATAACCCTTCCCAAGTTCAGTTTTTGTATCTCCTATGTAATGTGTGACTAAAAACTCTGTAGCTGAGGAGCTAGAACCCACATACCAGGATTGAGAATTTATGAGGCTTTGGTATCCTTTGCAAAAATCAGATGTTTTGTGAAACATGTTAAAAGTTTTACTTTTATGCTCTTCTCCAAAGCTTGTTTAGGAAATTGCATCTTGAAATTTCCATCCAAATATAAAAGCAAATCCATTCTCCTTGAAACTGTATAATAAAAGTTGGCACAGTTTTTGTCAAAGGAAAATACCAGAGGCAGGAACATAGAAGAAAGGTTGGATATGGATAAAAATAGAGTTTATGGAAAGAAGCCCTGGTCTCGGGGTCTTCGTTGGGAGATCCGATACCCTGAACCTGGTATTTAAATAAAAATCCAGGCCTCTTTATCCTGATCATTGTACCCTTTCGTTGTTGGTCCTTCTCGGGACCTCTTGTGCCCAGAACTGCTCAGAATAGAGCACATCCGTCCTCTCCCTCTCCCCTCTGATTCCTGAACTCACCTTCTTGTTCCTTCTTGCTCGGCCTCACCCAGAATCTAAGTAAGAGAGTTGGTTTTCAGGTTTGGCAAAACATACCCAGATTTCTTTCTGAGCTAAAATTTCACATTTCCAACTGGGAATATAACCCTCACGCTTTTGCCTCTAGTGGAATTATAAAATTTTATGAATTTGCCACAGGCAAAGATTGCAGTTTCTGCAGAGTCTAAACATTATATATATATAATTATATATATATATATATATATAATTTGCTGGCAAAGACCAATGTTCCTGATACTTTTCTAGTAAAACAAATTCCATGAAATATTTGTCCATTAAAGTGTGGAATAATTTTTTAAAAACTCCAACCTTCCAAAAGTTTTGTGAACACCAAAACTTTTGGAAGGTCTTTTTCAAATGTCCCTACCCTTTCTGCCCAAGCTGTAGGCAATAGAAGAACAGATTCTCTTCTGTATTTCCTGAACACCTGATCTATGGACTATGTGGTATCCATAGGTATTGTTTCTTTTGGCAGTGACTACTCTGCTTGGAAGAAAGTTTCGTGTAATATTTTCCAACATTCTCTTCCTGCCTGTCTAGTTTATAATTTTTTTCTTCCTTTTTTTATTTTTTAGAATCATGATAAATGTAGTAACTGACCTAATGAGTTTAGACACAGCAGAAGCAGGATCAGGCCGTTGGAGTGTTTACTGTTTACCCTTGACCTCTGTGATAGTCAAGGGCATTTGTGAACACTCAGCTAGAGATCAAGCTGTGGACTTGCTGAGACTATTGCTGGGACCACATGCCTTTGGAGAAGCTCCCCTCTCAGCCATACTCATCACAAATCTCAGAATATTTATTTAGCATAGGTTTTATTTGAAGTATTGGTTTAGCTTTCCACCAGCATACCTTGTTTTTCCACACTCACCAAACATTTCTCTCCCTAATCTTTCATTCATTCAAATTTGAAATAAGGCTTACTATATACAAATAATTGCTATCGTTTATTGGGATTACTCTTCCAATGCTATTTTTTTCATTAAATCATAGCTGTGTACATTAATACATTTATGGGGTACAAAGTGCTGGTTTAATATACAATTTGAAACACTTTCATCAAACTGGTTAACATAGCCTTCACCGCACTTTCTTAATTGTTGTGTTTAAGCATTGATACTCTACCCTTAGTAGATTTGACATGTACCCTTGTAAAATGCACCATAGTTGTGGTCCGACCAATTATCCTCCCTCCATCCTTCCTCCATCCTCCACCTCCCTCCCCCTCCTCTTTCCCCTTCATCTTGAGCTGTAGTTGGGTTATAGCTTTCATATGGAAGTATGGGTCCTTTTATATTGGTTTAATAGTAGAGCTGAGTACATTGGATACTTTTTCTTCCATTCTTGAGATACTTTACTGAGAAGACTATAATCCAGCTCCATCCATGTAAACAAAAAAGTCTCCATCTTTTTTAAGGCTGCATAATATTCCATGGTATATATATACCACAATTTATTAATCCATTCATGGGTCAATGGGCACTTGGGCTTCTACCATGACTTGGCTATTACGAATTGAGCTGCAATGAATAATCTGGTGCAAATATCTTTTTCGCAAAGTGATTTTTGGTCTTTTGGATATACTCCTAGTAGAGGAATTGCAGGATCAAATGGCAGGTCTATTTTTAGATCCCTAAGTGATCTCCAAACTTCTTCCCAAAAGGAACCTATTAGCTTGCAATCCCACCAGCAGTGCAAAAGTGTTCCCTTTTCTCCATATCCATGCCAACATCTGTAGTTTTTGGATTTTGTTATGTGGGCTAATCTTACTGGAGTTAGATGGTATCTGAAAGTGGTTTTGATTTGCATTTCTCTGATGATTAAGGGTGATGAGCATTTTTTCATGTGTCTGTAGGCCATGTGCCTGTCTTCTCCAGAGAAGTTTCTATTCAAATCTCTTGCCCAACAATGAGATGGGATCACTTGTTCTTTTCTTGCTAATAAGTTTGAGTTCTCTGTGGATTCTGGTTATCAAATCTTTGTTGGAGATATAACCTGCAAATATCTTCTCCCATTCTGAGGGCTGTCTGCTTGCTTTACATACTGTGTTCTTCCAAGGCTATTTTTAATGACTCCCCTAATCCTCATAGCAAACTTCTGCAGTAGGTATGATCACCCATCATCCCATTTCAGATAAGCTAACTGAGGCTTATGGCAGTTAAGTGTCACACATTGAGGCCTGGCAGAACTGGGATTCAAATATAGGCTTTCTGGTGCTGATATCAACCAATATCAGTGCTGCTAAGTAGTGGCTACAAATGACTTATATTCCAGATATGTCTGAAATCCAATTTTTTTTGTCTTTATTATTAAATCATAGCCTGTGTACAATAGTACAATCAAGGGGTACAATGTGCTGGTTTCATACACAATCTGAACTATTTTCATCAAACTGATTAACATAGCCTTCATGGCATTTTCTCAGTTATTACATGAAGACATTTGTATTCTGCATTTAGTAAGGTTCGCCTGTACCCTTCTAAGATGCACCGTAGGTGTGGCCCCACCAATTACCATCCCTCCACCCCAACCTCACCCGTTGGCTCCCCTCCCTTGCCCCTTTCCTCATATTCTTGTGCTATAGTTGGGTTACACCATTCATATGAAAGCTATAAATTAGCTTCATAGTAGGACTGTATACATTGGATACTTTTTCTTCCATTCTTGAGATACTTTGCTAAGCAGAATATGTTTCAGCTCCATCCATGTAAACATGAAAGAGGTAAAGTCTCCCATCTTTCTTTAAGGCTGCATAGTATTCCATGGTATACATGT
>CAUYRH010038852.1:0-32605 GCA_963574655.1 Perodicticus potto | reverse complement strand
GGGTTTGTGGCGGGCGCCTGTCGTCCCAGCTACTCGGGAGGCTGAGGCAAGAGAATCGCCTAAGCCCAGGAGTTGGAGGTTGCTGTGAGCTGTGTGACGCCACGGCACTCTACCGAGGGTGATAAAGTGAGACTCTGTCTCCGCAAAAAAAAAAAAGTACTTGCTTTTATTAAGTGTTGACGATTTTAAATAGTAAGGTATAGAGAATAATGGTATAGCCAGCACCCATCTCCTCATTACCTAGTTGAAGAAAAGTAATATTATAATTGCCTTTGGGAACATCTGGGTGGTCCTCCCCACTCCTGTACCATTCCCAGCCCCACTCATGGATAAACCCTGAATTTGGGGGTCATTGTCATTTGCTTCTTCACTACACACTTTCTTGTCACTTAGGAATCACTTTTAAAATCCACATGTTATTGACAATCTAGTACATCATAGGTCCTAGTGGTTTATAAACATATGTGATTTTTATATGTAGGGGAGAGAGAGGATGGAAGAAATGAAATATTTTCAAGTTGATAGTTAACAGAACAGCCTTCTCTTGTTTGGGACCTTAAAATATTTTTGAGGGCTTAAAGTAATTAACTTGATGGCAACATTTTAACTCTAAAATGAAATTGGGATTTAGTGAATTAGAAACCTAGAGTTTTTTCTTTTTCTAATCCTAAGACAAGTATTAGTGTTGAATGCTTTCCAGTGCCTTCTAATTTAATGGCCCTGTACAAAAGCAAACAAATCCAGAGCCTATTTCCTAGGACCCTAGGATGTCGTAATAAAGTAATTTTAGTAAGGTTTAAAATAGTCCCCTTAAATTTTTGTAAAGGCATCTTTGAGTTTTTAGGAACTATACTGTAAGAAAATATGGTGCTTTAATATATATATGCATTAACCTCTTCTCACCTTTTACTCACTTTGGTCATACTTATTAATTTGTGTGGATTTGGTGATCTTCTCTTGGGAGGCCTTGAGAACAAATGGGAAGAAGGCATGGTCTTCTCTTTAGCCAAGAAGTTGATCCTTCTCCAGGAATGAACTGATTGGATTTTATTTCAGTTTTCTTATTTGGGTGTTCTCAAGAGACTTGGTTTCCCTTCTATTTGTTTAATTTTCTGTTTCATTTGTGTATCCTGAGCTGCCTCAGAGACTTACTACAAAACATGCAAAAGCACCCTAAATCTTTTGATTCTCTCAGAATCTGTCTAGGTGGGTGATCTCCCAATTCCTGTTAAAAACAAAAAGCCTAAGATATTAATGGATAATTGGTTTTGCATTCTTCTCACCCTGTAGGAACTCTTACCTTTTAAAAGAGTAATTCTGGCAATAAAATGACTTAATCCACCTTGGCACTGTGGAAGGAACACTTCACAGTATGTCCCTTTCTGGCCAAGGTCACATAGTAGACAGTAGATCAGCTGGAAATCTTCTGTGGGCTCCTGACAGGTCATTAGGAGGTGAGGGCAGTGCTGTATCTGGGTGTGGGCAGCCTGTGCCTGCCCGCCCTATTTCCCAGTGCTCGGGGGCTCTGGCTGTATTGATGAGTGCTGTCCAGTGCTTGAGCTAATCTGGATCTAGAAAGGAAGTTTCGCCTCCCCGCCATACCCTCCCCCTTCTGTGGGACTTAGCCTAAGGCATGGTAGGAACAACTCCTGGACCACAGGATTCCCTGTTCCACCTTGTTGATCCTGGCTGTGGGACTGGGTCTGTGCCATGATTCTCATTTAGCAGTTGACCTGGTAGTGCTGCCTTTCACCGCGGTCTACCTTTAGGCTTGGGAGTTTGTTTCTTTCTTCTCCTGGTTGGATTCCTGCTCTGTGTATCCTTAGTGGCTGGTGAGAGTGAAGGACAGCTCAGCCCCTTCTGCATTAGCCTCAGATACCTCAACTCTGAGCCTGTTGGAATGGCTGGCCCAAGGCTCATGCTTGTTTCAACCTTGCTTGAGCTTGGACTGGGCGTCCCCATGGACCCTGTGCCCTGAACTCCCTGGCTGCCCTTACTGGAGCAGCACACAGGGCCGACTGTTCCTGCTGTAGCTTGGGCTCCAGGGCCTGGCCTGTCCCTGTGGAGCAGGCCTGAGTCACCGTGCTCATCTGCAGCAGCCACTCTCTTGAGATGTGTTTGGATCCATCTCAAGTTACTGAGATCTGATGGCAGAAATTTTAGACACTCTGGTAGGTTTGTAGAGAGAGTGCTGACTTGGGATTCCTTCCAGGTGCTCCTCTAATCATGCCCTGTAATGACCCTGCTGTGCATGTGCTAAGTTCAGTGTTGATCTTAGTTTATGCAGGCACTTGTACTGTGGCTGAATAGTGGCCTTGTGGCCTCCTGTATACTGAAGTGAGAACAGCGGGTCAGCATCAACAGCGAGACCCCTCTCTCTGCTAAGAGCAGCGCCTCCAGAGAGCTAGATCTCGTGTGTCTCCTGTCTGATGATCACACTTCCTGAGGCCCAGGGAAAGGCAAGGCGCTAGGCACAGAAAGGCATGTGGGGGATCTCCAGATTAGCTGAGGACATTCTTTTACTGAGTGTGGACATGTGCTACACGTTAGGTGCTGAGCATGCAATAATAAATAAAACTCAGTCCCTGCTCTCATGGGGTCACTGTATCCTAGTGGGGGGAGGGGCCGAGGGTAGAGACAAATAATGAACAAATGAACAACATTTCTGGTGGTGATGAGCGCTAAGAAGAAAAACAGTATGTGGTGAGGAGGGTGGTTGGGGAAAGCCTTTCTGGAAAGGTGACACTGAATAGAGGCCTGAGTTCTGTGACAGAGTGGATATGGACGGAAGGTGTTTCGGATACAGGGGATTACAAATGCGCAGGAACGCAAGCGGGAGCTACAGGTGATAATGCAGCCAGACAGGACACCTGCCTCACAGGGGTGACGCACATTCTACAACAGCATGGGCTCAGGTGATGCCTCCCAAAATGGCATGATGCGTGTATGGCCATGATCTTGGGTGGCTCTTAAATGGTTTGAGACGATTTGTGGACATGGGATTAAATCATATTGAATCACATGATGAAAGTGATTTCCTTTTTTACTTCTATCTCATTCCTGATAAGAATGATAAGAGGTCCTCATGCTTAAAGCCTTGTATGGGCAGCAATATTTAGCTAGAATTTAGTTGTATTGCTTTTTTAAAAAAATCAACATATTATGGATTCCTTCCATTTATATCAAGGGAAACGTTTCTATTTATGAAGTTACTTTTAGAAATTCACTACTTTTAAAACTAGAATTGTGGTGACTAGAGGACAGGGGAAGGCCGGCTGGAGAGGGGTTGGTTACTGGATATAATGGATACAAAATTAGAGCTAGATAGGAGAAGTAGGGTCTCTAGGCCTGTTGGGTGAATCTAACAGCACAGTAATTTATTTTCATTTTTGAGACAGAGTCTTATTATGTTGCCCTCGGTAGAGTGCCTTGGCGTCACAGCTCACAGCAACTTCCAACTCTTGAGCTTAAGGGATTCTGTTGCCTCAGCCTCCCAAGTAGCTGGGACTATAGGTGCCTGTCACAATGCCTGGCTGTTTTTTTGTTGTGGTGGTGGTTTAAAGGCTGGGCTGGGTTTGAACCTGCTGGTCCCAATGTATGTGGCTGGCACCCTAACCACTGAGTTATGGGCTTCAAGCCACAAAATAATTTATTGTTTATTTTCAAAAAGCTAGAAGAGAGAATTTTGAATGTTCCCAACACAAATGATAAATGTTTGTGGTGATGGATATGCAAATTACCCTGATTTGATCATTACACATTGAATATACATGTATCAAAAATATTGTTGTCTAAGTATGTACAGTTATTATGTGAAAAGTAGAAAGACAAAAAGTAAAGTAGAAAGACAAAACCTATAACATAAAGGAATATTGAATGGGCAATAAGGTTAAAGTATTCCCAATTATTTAGGAAAAATGCATTACTTTTATTTAAGCAAAAAGGAGTCAACATAAATAAAAATACTAAGAAAATAATGATGGCATGAAGATGTATTAAAAGCGTGAAGATACTTTTTGTCACATACTTTTTTTACTTAAAAGGGGAAATGGGAGTTTAGGGAGGGACTATTTCTTGGCTGGCATAGTTAAGAAAGGAAGTTTCCAGTTCTTGGAGTTCTCTTCCAGTTTTTGGGGAGACAGTGTCTCATTCTCAAACTGGAGAGCAGTGGCATAGTCACAGCTCATTGCAACCCTGAACTCTTGGGTTCAAAGGATCTTGCCAAGTAGCTGGAACTGTAAGTGTAAACCACCACACCCAGCTAACTTTTAAATTCTTTTTTTGTAGAGACAGGGTCTTGCCTTGTTGCCCTGGGTGGTCTCGAACACCTGGCCTCAATCAGTCCTTCCACTATGACCTCCAAAGTACTGGGATTACAGGTGTGAATCACCATTCCCAGCCTCAGCTTCACCGTTTTGCTCATTCAGCTTATGCATAGTGACAGGAGTTGGTTAAGTTCATTAGAGTTACTAAATTTATAAGTTTTCCAAATTTTAAATGCATTTATCTGCTAGTGAAACAAAGTCAGCAAGATGGAGCCCTATTCTGGCATAATGGAATTTTAATGCCAGAGGGAGGGACTCCCAGATCGTCTAATTTTTCTCTGAGAAAATGGAGGCCTTGGGAGATAAAGTCAACTTGCCATGATCACATAGGTAGTTAATGTAATTTATTGCTGGAACTAGAATCCAGGCCTCCCGACCCTTGATTTAGGACGTTTTCTGCTGCACAGTCTTGGCTCCCCACTGGGTTTGAGATGGGATTGCATTATGCTGTAGTGTTAATAATTGAAAGAGGCTTTAAAAAAAAATTATACTAATGCATTTTTTTTCATTTTAAGAGGAACATTTTCAAAGGCTTTTAGAGGTATACTAGGATAAGATTTTACCAAAATATTTTATTTCTATTAATGCTAATTTTAATCATTTAAAAGGAAATTATGATAGTTCAGTACTGCATTTTATCAGATTTTTTTTTTTCTCCCTGCTTCTACAAGGCTGACATAAAGGAAAAGCGGAAGGCTTTTATCAAGTATTTATGGGACTAAGGAAATAATGCATCTGTTGGCAGCTAATTGCAGCTCTTTCTAGGAATAGCAAACCACGTGACAGGTCTTGCCCCAGCAGGGATGCCTCCATTTCACTTTATAAAATGGATTTGATGTTCTTTTCATGTGGATACTCTAACTGTGGCTTTTTTCCTCCCTCCTGTGGATGTAGGGGTCATTTGGGTATATCAATCACCCTATTTGACCATCAGGGTTGATATAGCTTAGTGTTTCTCAGCCCTGGCTGTTCACTGGAATCACCTGGGGAGCTCTTAGAAAAACTACCAGTGCTCCTCAATCTGTTACAGAATCTCTGGAGGTGGGGTCTGGGTGATGGTGTTGAAGACGTGTGTCTATTCAGGCACAAGGAGAGATGCCTCACTAGGTTGTTTCAAAGTGTAGCTCGGGTTGAGAACTTTGAGATCTGATGAGCTGATTAGGCCCATGCCTCCTTTCTCACTTGTTCCTCCCCAAGCCTGGTCCTCCCAAAGCTGCGGACGTGCTTGAAGAGTTGTTCCTATGTTTAGGTAGGAGCAGCTGGAGGGTGGTAGGAATGCAGGTATTGAAGGATATTTGTTCACAGGTATTTTCATTCCTTGAATTTCTTGAACACTGTCACTCAAGAATGTTCCAGAATCTCAGACTTCATACAGGTGTGACTTTGTTACCAACACAAAAATCCATTATAGCTTTATGGGGACATGTAGCTTAGACACCCACAGGAATAAAATTGGAGGGTGTTAAATTGCTGGTGAATTTGAATTTGGGGAATTATTTTCATTGCTTATGCACATTGTTTGGTATGGTAATCAGAAAATCACGCATAATACTTTGGGCTCTGTAGATCAGGCCATGTCCCAAAGGAGACAGAACCTACCAGTGAAGAATGAGTTGGATGCTGCTGTCAGATGCAAAGTGAGCTGAAGCTGGCTTATGGATGGAAGAGAGGAGGAGAAAGATAAATGACCAGCTGGGGAAGAGTGGGACTGCTCATGTCTTGGGAAGAGTGGGACTGCTCAAGCCTGTCTTTCCCTAGGGTGATCAGACAGGCTGTCTCTCTGTCCATATTTTTTATTTGTAATTAAATATGAATCTCAGGTTGGGTGAGGTGGTCCATGCCTGTAATCATAGTACTCCATGAGGCTGAGGAGGGAGCATTGTTTGAGCACAGAAGTTCAAGACCAGCCTGAGCAAGAACAAGACCCCATCTCTACTAAAGCTAGAAAAATTATCTGGGCATGATCGTGTGCACCTGTGGCCCCAGCTGCTCAGAAGGCTGAGGCAGGAGGGTTGCTTGAAGCCCAGATGATGCCATGGCACTCTAGCCTGGCCAACAGAGTGAGACTCAGTCTCACACACACATATGCACACGCAAAAAGAAAAATAAAAAAAGAAAAACTAAGGATCTCAGTCTTTTCTGTGTGTCAAAGACCTTAGGATTGGGCGGCGCCGGCCCCATACACTGAGGGTGGCGGGTTCAAACCCAGCCCTGGCCAAACTGCAACAAAAAAATAGCCAGGCATTGTGGCGAGTGCCTGTAGTCCCAGCTACTCGGGAGGCTGAGGTGACAGAATTGCCTGTGTCCATGAGTTGGAGGTTGCTGTGAGCTGTGTGACACCACAGCACTCTACCGAGGGCATGAAGTGAGACTGTGTCTCTACAAGAAAAAAAAAA
Organism: Perodicticus potto; assembly: GCA_963574655.1. Taxonomy (NCBI): domain Eukaryota; kingdom Metazoa; phylum Chordata; class Mammalia; order Primates; family Lorisidae; genus Perodicticus; species Perodicticus potto. The sequence continues at coordinate 25,884 of CAUYRH010038852.1, read as the reverse complement.
AAAAGACCTTAGGATAACATCAGGAAGATAATAACAACAATAGTAATTATTGGGAACTTCCTGTCTGCCAGTTACTGTTCTTAGTTCTTTGCATTTATTAATTCATTTAATTTTGACATGCCTTGATGAGGCAGATGTTATTACTCATTGCACAGATAAGAAATGTATGCACAGAGATGTTAAATAACTTGATCAAGGTTGTAAAAATATAGAAGAGTCAAATTTGGAATCCAAGTGCTTTGACTTCAAAGCCTGCTAATTCATATCTTGGAAAAATACTTACTCAAAACTTCACTTGTCTTCCCTCACCCCCTATTCTGATAACCTGTGAGTGCTCCAGAGCCCATCGTTACCCACCCTCGTTCTTCTTTCTGGATTCTCTCCCCTCCCATCTCTCCCAGACACACAGCCTGAGGAGCTTCTCTGCTTCCTTCCTGCCTGTCATCCTAAGGCCAATTCCTGTTTGTTTTCTCTCTTCTCCATCTCTCATTTTGGTGTGCGTAGTGTGGTGTGGTTAGAGTCTAAGGTAAGACCATGTTGGGGGTGAGGGGGGGGGGGGGTCAAGGAACAGAGCCCCTGGGTTTCTCCCAACCTAACTTGCTACCTTGAGAGTTAAAGAAAACTAAATCTTGACTGCAATCAGGAGATTGTCAGTGGTGTTGGCTCCCCTGATTTTGGTATCAAGTCCCACTTTAACAGCTCTTAAATCTTGCTATCTAAAGCTGTCGGTTCCAATAACCAGCTTTTCTGGTGGGGTAGCTTCAGAGTTTAACCAATGCTTAGCAAGGTAGCTTTCTCTTTTTATGGGTATAGTTCAAACTTGTAGGCTGTTGTAGCTAGCTGCAGGAATGTTTGCTTTACTTAATGTTAATAGGTGGCTGTGTTTATACTTGTTCCTCAGTTTGGGCAATAAGAAAAATATATATATATGATTCTTTGGAGAGCATTTCTCCCAGATTAAAAAAGTAAAAGTGTGTTTTCCTTTTCCAAACAGTAAATTTTAGTTGAAAAGGAAATGTACTTCTAGAAGAAGATTTGGGCAGGTTTCAATCCTAGGCTTTTAATGTTATAAAAGAAACCTTAACTCCTTGTAAGAAGTGCCAAGTTGACAATTCCTGGAAATGTTCATGTTCTATTTATGCTATTATGCTCAGCACCATAGCAGAGATGGTGGCAGCACTGTTACCAAAATAATACTGCCGAGATGTTGTAAGCGCCAAATCAGAGGCTTAGGGTTTTATGACCTAAATATAGACTCTTAAAACATCTCTGTTCTACCATTTGTTGATAACGTGTATGGGTGCTGAGTGGTAATTGTGACATTTTTATGGAGAATTATAGTTTAAGTAGAGCGTATCTGCTGGGACTTGTCTTGTTCCTGGAACTATAGGTTACAGCTAGAAGGGATCTTAGAAACCCCTGTTTTACAGATGAGGAAATGATGGGCTAATAAGCAAATCTGATAGCATGTATATGGGCTCTTTTTTTTAAGCAAGACTTCATGTTAACATAAACAACAATAGGAATTTCTCTGAAGTACTAGAAATGAATGAAATAGGTTCTGTAGGTTTGTTCTTAAGTTGAATCTGTATGTAAGTTGTAACAGGTACATTTATCTATTACTTGTAATAGCCTCCATTCGTAAGTGCAAGTCATACATCAGTCAGATGTTTATAAATTGGCAACTTACTGTTTATAGCCTATGTTCATGTGAGCTGTATGTAAGTTGGATGTTTATAACTTGGGGACTGCCTGTATGCTGGATAATTCATAGCTCTGAAGGAATGGCTGAGATTCCAGGGCGTGATAAGGGCAGGAATGAGGCAACACTGGGGGGTTTTCAGGCCATTGGATGACCATCTCTAATTAAGTTCTTTCATATTGCCTTCCCTTAATATTCAAAGACTATTGGCTAAGCTTGGGTCATAAGCTCTTCTCTTAGGACACCAGCATCACCTGGAGTGGAGAAAAGCAGTTCCAAAAGGAAGAGAGGAAAACCGATTGAATCAAGAGATGTCTACAGTATTAGCCCCATTTTTTTTGGATTGAATAGGTTTTAGATCCATGGGTCCGGAAAGAAATCAAAGCCTTTCAAGGAAGAATGATGTTTTACATTTTCTTAATACATTGAGGCTCAGGCTGAGGGCCAAAGGCAGTAGAGAAAGCACAGGACAGCGGTTTTTAGAGCAAGGTAGGTCTCCTTAAACCTTTTCAAAATCAGAATATATTGGAGAAATAAATGGATTGAGAAGGTCAATGTAGAAAGAAGGTTAAAAAGAGAATTTGGATTGGATACTAGTCTAAGGGTTTTAGATTATAAACTCACTTTATCCTCTTTATAGTGTTTTGAAGCGGGTACTGTTATCATTTTATTTTATAGATGAGGAGACTAAGGTGTTAGATAATTGCCCAAGGTCACACAACTTGGTAATAGCAGAGCTGAGATTTGAACACTGATAGTCTGGCTCACAGTCCATGCTTCTAATCACTGAGCTGTTCTATCTTTATCTCTAATACCAGTTCTTTGTTCTGATAGGAGTCAGATGGCTTAGATGACCTGGCTTGGGCTTGCTATAGCTTCTTTATTTTCTGACTCTTTCTTGGCTCAGGTCTCTTATGTAGCTAACATTTTCATTGTGCGTTATGTCAATCTCTTTTTTAACAGTTCACTAAGTAGGAGATTTTTAAAAAAATACCAAAGAAAAGAAATCAGGAATGTGATTAGACAACATAAAGAATGAGATTGATGTGGAAGTTTCTTGTTTAGTTTTTAAACTTATACTCTTCTCTTTTGATCTCTTTGTTATGGATCTATCATATGGTGGCTCTCTGGTCAAATGTGCCTTTTTAGGCCTTTCATATTTGCTTGAGCCCTTTTATTCTCTCATGTGCCTGTCAAGATCCATTCAGGAGATAGAAACCATACAGTAATTTGGCCACAGAAAATTTAATAAAAGACTTCTTTAACTAGCCAAAAGTTAACCATGGTTAACTGTTAAAGGAATAAAAGAGATCTGTAAGTCATGCAGGATTAGCAAAGGGAAGAAGCTACTTTTTCTGGGGTTGTAGAATAGAACATGATATCATCACCAAGAACTTGAAAGAGGTACCTCTCCACTTCCAGGACTGAGATTCAGACCTTACTAGAGATGAAATGACTGTCACAAGAGCTGGTCTATAAGAGCAGCCTACCTGGTAGTGAACTTCAGGAAAATACAGAGAAATAATTTAATGAAATCAAGAACATAATAAATGACCAAAGTAGGAAATTTAATAGAGATTGAAATTATACTACCCCTCGAATAATCCACAAAAAACAAATTATGAAGCTGAAATACAATGATTGAAAACTACAACAGAGCATATCAACTACAAAATTGATCAAGCAGAAGAAAGAAATCTGAACTTGAAGACAGGTTATTTAAAATTTACAGTTGGAGGAGGAAAAAATGAAAAGGAATGGAGAATGCTTATAAGATTTATAGGACAAAATAAAAAATTTGAGTAACAGGAGTTGAAGAGGAAGAACAGAGAAACAAACAGTGGTAGAAAGGTGTTTTAAAGAAATAGAAAACTTTATCAGAAAACTTTCAAAATCTGGAGAAAGATATAAATATCTAGGTAGAAGAAGGTCAAAGGTCTCTATTCAGATTTAACCCACACAAACTACACTAAGATATATTATAATTAAACTGTCCAAATTCAAAGACAGGAGCCTAAAAGCAGTGAGAAAAAAGAAGCAAATAACATATATGGGACTTTGAATAAGGCTAGCAAAAGATTTCTCAACAGAAACCTTACAAGCCTGGAGAAAGTGGATTGATACACATATTCAAACTACTGGTGGAAAAAGTGCCAACAAAGAATACTCTGCCTGGCAAAACAATCCTTCAGAAATGAAGGCAAGTAAGATAATGACTTTTCCAGACAAACAAAAGCTGAAGGAGTTCATCACCACCATATCTGCCTTATAAGAAATGCCAAAGGGAGCTTTATAAGTATGAAGAAAAGGTGCCAATTAACAACAGGAAAATATATGAAAGTATAAAACTTACTGGGAGAAGTAAGTCTGTAGACAAATTCAGAATATTCTAACACTGTGATGATTGTATATAAATCATTTATACATTTAGTGTGAAGGTTAAAGCTATTAAAAACAGATACATCAGTTTGTAAAGGGATACATAAAAATTTATAAAGTGTGACATCAAAAACAAAATGTGGGGAAGGGGAGTAAAAATGTCGGGTTTTTTTTAAATGTGTGATCAAAATCAAGTTATTAGGTTAAAATAGCCTATTATAACTATAAAATGTTTTGTGTAAACCTCATTGTAACTGCAAAACTAAAACCTATAGTAGATACACAAAGGATGAAAAGTAAGGAATGAAAGCATATCACCAGAGAAAAATCACCTAATCACAAAAGAAGACAGCAAGAGAGGAAGGAAGGAAGGATCTCCAAAATAATGAGAAAACATTTAACAAAATGGCAGGATCAAGTCTTTATCAATAATTACCTTGAATGCAAATGGATTAAATTCTCCATTCAAAAGTCCCAACTATATGCTGTCTACAAGAGACTCATTTCATCTTTAATTCCACATACAGATGGAAAGATTTTTCTATACAAATGGAAACCAAAAGAAAGCAGGGAGAGCACTGCTTATTTGTATCAGATAATAGACTTTAAGTCAAAATCTGTAAAAAGAGTCAAGGAAGCCTATTATATGATGATAAATTCATAAATATATTTTTATATATTTAGGAGTACTTAAATATATACATCAAACATTAATAAATCTAATGGGAAAGATAGACTGCGATACAATAATAGTAAGGAACTTTAATACCCCACTTTCAGCAATGAGTAGATCACCTTGACACAAAATTAATAAAGAAACAATGGACTTAAACTGTACCATAGATCAAAGGGACCAAACAGACATATACAGAGTATTCTATCTAGCAACATTAGAGTACACATTCTTCTTAAGTATGCATGGAACATTCTCTGGGATAGATATGTTATGCCACTGAACAAGTCTGAACAAATTAAGAAGATTGAAATCATATCAAGTATCTTTTCTGACCACAGTGGTATAAAACTATAAATCAGTAACAGGAAGAATTTAAGAAAATTCACAAATACGTGGAAATGAAACAATGTGCTCCTGAACAACCAGTGGGTCAGGGAAGAAATTAAGAGGTGAATTAAAAATCTTAAAACAGATGAAAATGGATAGACAATATACCAAAACACACAGTATGCAGAAAAAAAGCAGTTCTACAAGGGAAATTTGTAGCAATATATGCCTACATCAAAAAAACTCAAACAACCTGGTGTTATACCTCAAGGAATTCGAAAAAGAATAAACTTGAGTTCAGGTTAGTGAAAGGCAGAAAATAATAATGATCAGAGGAGATATAAGTAAAACAGATTAGAAAAACACTCGAAAAGATCAATGAAACTACAGGTTGTTTTTGAAAAAATCAGAAACCAGGCCAGGCGTGGTGGCTCATGCTTGTAATCCTAGCACTCTGGAAGGCCAAAGTGGGTGGATTACTTGAGCTCAGGAGTTCGAGACCAGCCTGAGCAAAATCAAGACCCCATCTCTACTAAAAATAGAAAAACTGAGGCAAGAGGATCACTTGGGCTCAAGAGTTGGAGGTTATTGTGAGCTATGATGCTGTGGCACTCTATTCAGGGTAACAGCTTGAGACTCTGTCTTAAAAAAAACCAAAACCAACCAAACAAACAAAAAACCCAGAAATCAGCAAACTTACACATGGATCAGTGATTTTAACCCGTGGGTCAGGAGAAGATCTTAGCTGAGCCTTGCAAAATTTTAAAGATAATTAATTAAATTATTTTCTCAAGAGGTTCAAAGCACAGTAAGTATACTTTTAATTTTACTCTCTTTTCATCATCATAATTTAAATGTGCCTTGGAAGTTCAACTCAAGTGTGCCACGAGTTAAAAAAAGTTGAAAACCACTGGCTAAATTAAGAAAAGAGTAAAAACTCAAAATAAAGAAGAGGAAACATTACAATTGATACCATGGAAATACAAAGGGGCATAAGAGACTATGATGAACAAATACATGTATTTGCCAACAAAATTGATAACCTAGAAGAAATGGACAAATTTCTAGGCATATACTACCTACCAAGACTAAATCATGGGCTCGGCGCCCATGGCACAGTGGTTATGGTGCCAGCCACATACATTGAGGTTGGTGTGTTTGAACCAGGTTTGGGCCAGCTAAACAACAATGACAACTGTAACAAAAAATAGCCAGGCATTGTGGCGTGCACCTGTAGTCCCCCTCCCCCACCAAAAAAAAAAACAGAAGAAAAAAAAGACTAAGTTATGAAGAAATAGGAAATCCAAACAGACTAGTAATAAGGAGATTGAACCAATAATATTAAATAATAAAGTCTCTTTTATAAGTAATAAAAAGTCTCTAATCAAAGAAAAGCCCAGAACCTCATAGCTTCGCTACTGAATTCTACCAAACATTAACAAAAGAGCAAATGCCAGTTCTTCTCAAATTCTGCAAAACTGAAGAAGAGGGACTACTTCCAAACTTATGTTACAAGGTCAGCATTTACCTTGATAACAAAGCCAGACAAGGGCACAACTGGAAAAGAAAGTTACAGGCCAGTATCCTTGATGAATATAGATGCAAAAATTGCCAACAAAATACTAACTTAATTCAACAACACATTAAAAAGCTCATTCATCATGATCATAGGGAAGCAAGGATGATTCAGCATACACAAATCAATAAATGTGACACAGCACATTAACAGAATGATATATGAAAACCACATGATCATTTCAATAGGTGCAGAAAATGCATTTGAGAAAATACATCCTTTCATTATAAAAACTCTCAACAACTTAGGTACAGAAGGAATGTACCTCAACATAGTAAATCCACAGCTGACATCATACTCAGTGGTGGAAAGTTGAAAGCTTTTCCTCCAAGATCAAGAACAATAGAAGGATGCCCACTTTCACCACTCCTATTTAGCATATTACTGGAAGTTCTAGCCAAACAATTAGGCGAGAAAAAGAGATAAAAGATATCTAGCTTGGAATGAAGTAGTTAAATGTCTTTTTTACAGGCATCATGATCCTTATATATAGGAAACTGTAAAGACTGCCAAAAAGTTGTTAGAACTAATCAACAAATTCAGAAAAGTTATAAAATCAGCAAATAAAAATCAGTAGTTTTTCTATACACCAAAAACAAATTATTTAAAAAAGAAGTCAAGGAACCCATCTCATTTTCAATAGCTACAAAAACCTCCAAGGCAGTAAAAAAACCTGTACACAGGCTCGGTGCCTGTGGCCCAAGTGGCTAAGGCACTAGCCACATACACCTGAGCTGGTGGGATTGAATCCAGCCCGGGCCACCAAACAACAATGACGGCTGCAACTAAAAAAAAAAAAATAGCCGGGTGTTGTGGCGGGCGCCTGTAATCCCATTTACTTGGGAGGCAGAGGCAGGAGAATCCCTTGAGCCCAGGAGTTGGAGGTTGCTGTGAGCTATGATGCCACGGCACTCTACCCAGGGCTACAGCTTGAGGCTCTGTCTCAAAAAAAAAAAAACCCAAAAAACAAAAAACAAACCTGTACACACAAAAAGTTATAAAACATAGATGAAAGAAATGAAGAAAACAAATAAATGGAAGGACTCTTGTGTTTGTGGATTGGAAGAATTAATATAGTAAAAACATCCGTACTACCCAACGCAATCTACAGAGACAGTGCAATCACTATTAAAAGTCCTGTGATAATGTTCACAAAAATAGAAAAATAATTCTAAAATTCATATGGAGGCCCGGTGCCTGTGGCTCAAGGAATAGGGCGCTGGCCCCCTATACCGAAGGTGGCAGGTTCAAACCTGGCCCCGGCCAAAAAAACTGCAAAAAATAAATAAATAAATAAATAAATAAATAAATAAATAAATAAAATTCATATGGAACCACAAAAGACCCTGAATAGCAAAAAGAACAAAACTCTGGAGGCATCATCCTACCTGACTTCAGAATATACTACAAAGCTAAGATAGTCAAAATAACATGATACTGGCATAAAAACAGACACATAGACCAATAGAGATCCAGAAATACATTCATGCATTCATGGTCAATTGATTTTCAATGAAAATGCCAAGAACACATAATGGGGAAAGAACTATCTCTTCAGTAAATGGTTTCTGGACAACTGGATATGCAGAAGAATGAAATTAGATTCTTTTCTTACACTAGACACAAAAATCAACTCAAAATGGATTAAACAAGACTTGAAATTATAAAACTACTAGAAAAAAACATAGGGGAAAAGCTCCATGACATTGGTCTGGGCAATGATTTTTTTTTTTTCTTTTGGCCAATGATTTTTTTTTTTATATGACTACAGAAGCATAGGCAACAAATGCAAGAATAGACAAACTAAGAAACTTCTGCACAGCACAGGAAACAACAGAGTGAAGAAGCAACCTGTGGGATAGGAGAAAGTATTTACAAACTTTTCTTACCACTGAGTTTAAGAAAAAAAAGGAAATATTTGCAAACTATATAGCTAGTAAGGGGTTAAAATCTAAAATACACAAGGAACTCTAACTCTAACTCTAATTAGAGTTAACTCTAACTCTAATTTGTAAGTCTAAAGACTTACAAATGGCCATCAGGTATATGAAAAAATGGTCAATAGCACACATCAGCAGGGAAATGCAAAATAAATCCCAATGATATATGACTTCACACCTGCTAGAATGGCTGTTATAAAAAAGATGAAAGTTAAGTGTTGGCAAGGACACAAGGAAAAGGGAACCTTTGCATACTTGGTGGGAATGTAAATTTGTACAGCCACTATGTAAAACAGTGTGGAGGTTCCTCAAAAAGTTTAAAATAAAACTATCATCTGATCCAGTGATCCTACTGTCTGGGACAACATAAATTCAATATGTTGAAGAGATAGCTGCATTCCCATGTTCATTGCAGCATTGTTTACAATAGCAAAGATATGCACTCAACCTAATTTGGGATAAATAGATAAAATGTGATATATACACACATATATATATATGCATATATACACACATACATATACATATATATGTATATACAGTGGAATACTACTCAGTTTTTCAAAAAGGAAATACTGTCATTTGTAATAACATGGATGATATTTGAGAACATTATGCAAAGTGAAATAAGCCAGACACAAAAAGACAATACCAAATGATCTCCCCTTACATGTAGAATCTAAAAAAGTTAAACTCATAGAAGCAGAGAGTAGAATGGTAGTTACCAAAGGCTAAGGGAGAGGTGGTTGGGGAGATGTGGGTCACGGGATCCAAAATTTCATTTAGATAAGAAGAGTAAGTTCAAGAAATTTGTCTTACAACATAGTGATTATACTTAATTACCTATAGTTGGCCCTTTGTTTCCATGGGTTCTACATCTATAGGTTCAACCAATCATGGATCAAAAATATTTGGGAAAAGGCTCGGTGCCCGTAGCTCAGTGAGTAGGACACTGGCCACATACACCAAAGCTGGCAGGTTCAAGCCCATCCCGGGCCTGAAAAACAACAATGACAACTTCAACCAAAAAATAGCCGGGCGTTGTGGCAGGCGCCTATAGTCCCAGCTACTCCGAAGGCTGAGGCAAGAGAATTGCTTAAGTCCAAGAGTTTGAGGTTGCTGTGAGCTGTGACAGCACAGCACTCCACCAAGGGTGACATAGTGAGACTCTGTCTCAAGAAAAAAAAATTGGGAAAAAATAACAACATAAGAATAAAAGATAATACAAATAATAAAATACTGTACAATAACTATTTATAATGCATTTTACATTGTATTAGGTATTATCAGTAATCTAGAGACAATTTAAAGTATATCAGAAGATGCAGGTAGGTAGGTACATGCAAATCCTATACTATTTATATCAGGGACCTGAACATTGCAGATTTTGGTATCTGATAATGAGGGATAATAAGTAAAATTTAACTTACCACAAACAATGTTAAGTATTTGAGGTATCGCCTATGTTCATTATCTCAGTTTAACCTTCCCATAATGAATATATATTTTGGGAGACTGTAGTCTGAATGTCTCCCCAAATTTAACTCGATCTCCATTTTAGTGTCCTTAACCCATTTATGCTGGAGGTTGAAATTTTTGAATTTTTTGCATGACTTTTTGACAGGCTCCCAGCACACCACTCTCTACAGCAGTGATTAACTTTGTGCGCTAGGTGATAAATGTACCCTCAAAAGGCAGATGGTATGAAAAATCAGACCTCGGTGATGACCTTGAGCAGTAGGATATAAATAACTCTCATGTCACTACTGTTCCAATCAGGCAAAGTGAGGCAAAAGAGGTTAAGGGGTGAGGCCTTTTGGGAGGTAATTAAGTCCTGCAGTGCGCGCTTTGCCCTCATGAATTGGAATAGTGCAGGAAGGAACTAGTTTCGGGCCCTTTGCCCTTTTCCGCTGTGTGAGAACTCAAATGTTAGTTCCTCTGCCATGTGGAGACTGGGCAGGAAAGCCCTCACCAGACACCAAAGGCCTGCACTTTTATCCTGGACTATGAGAAATTTCTATTGTTTAAAAATTACCCAGTCTGCTGTTTTTATTAGCAAAACATGTCTGCTGCTAAAGACTGAGATGATATATATATTTCAAAACACTGTATTATGCATGATAAATATATACAATTTTATTTGTCAATTAAAACACTAAATTAGTAAACGAGAGATAACTACTGTTTATAATAAATGGTCTAAAAATTTGAGTTTCTACTGAAGCAGAGGGAAAATCTCTTTTCTTCACTCATCCTAGGATTATGGTAGAGGCTCCTACAACAAAAGACGATGTATAAAAATTTATTTAATATGAATTTTACATGACACAAGAACCTTTATAAGGAAATGAGGACCCAAAGAGTTAAACTTGTGTGTTTTTTGTTTTGTTTTTGAGACAGTCTCACTCTGTTGCCCAGGCTAGAGTTCCATGGCATCAGCCTAGCTCACAGCAACCTGAAACTCCTGGGCTCAGCAATCCTCCTGCTTCAGCCTCCTGAGTAGCTGGGACTCTAGGTGAGCACCACCACGTTGGGCTCATTTTTTAAATTTTTTAGTAGAGTCTGGTCTCACTCTTGTTCAGGCTGGTCTTGAACTTCTAAGCTCAAGCAATCCTCTCACCTGGGCTTTCCAGAGTGCTAGGATTACAGGCATGAGCCACTGGCCTAAACTTGTGTGTTTTTATGCTAGGTTTGATGAAATATGGACAATTGTGGAGAAATATGATTCGAAAAAGTGCATGATCTAATGGTAATAAACTGAAAGAAACTTACCAAGGCTTATTTCTTCATCTTCTTCTCTGTGACCTGTGTCTTCAGACATCAGGACCCTCCCTTCCTCTGAGCATTGGGAAGGCACCCCTCACAGGAGGGTCTTATGACCTGTTTCCCGGGAAGATCAGAAAGTCCCTTCTAGGTTTTATGACTTATTTTGGGGAAGAATAATATGGAGAAGGTGAAATGACCTCCCTGCTTCTCAGATTCCAAGTGCCACGTATGGGGCCGGTATGTCCTGAGCCCCATCATTAATGTAGGAAATTCTGTTTCAGAAGCTCTATTTTTCTGAGCTCCAGTTATTTGTAGAATGTTACTATTTACTTGACTGTAATGCTTAAATCTGGAATTTCTTATGTGATGCCAACTAAAGAAGAAAATTTAGAAGATTATATGTGTCTGTATAACAAAATATATGTATTTTTCTTCAGAGAGTAAAACTTCTGAATCAACTTGAAGTAGTCTTTTTGAATTATTATCAAGCCATGTTGCTATTTCAGCTAGTGGAGGGAGGGTAGGGGTGGGAAGCACTGAACTTAAATGACCTTCTCTCAGTGACTCTTAAGGAATTATGAAGAGTATCTTTCACTGTGCTGTTTAAAAGTATTTTTGTTTATCTTTTTATGAGTATACTGTTTCAAAGGGTTTTGCTAGATTATTATATAACCCTATTTTTTCAGTGTCTGCTTGAATGCTTTTAACTATTAAGTTTCTAAATCTTTTCTCTTCATTGTTTTTTCCTCAAACTCTTGGACTGTATGTGAATAAGCTCTTGTCAGTGGCATTTTAAAATATGCTTATACCCTTCAGATAGACTAGATTTGTAAATATGTGGGTGTTCTGGATAGTGGAGTAGATTTTTTTCTCTTTTGCAGTTGGAAGTGCATTTCTGATGACTTTTTTCATTAAATCACTGAGTGTATTTTGAAGAGGCTATTAAAATCTTTGACAGAATAATCTTGTCCCTTCCTTAACACCTGGTCAAATGCCATAAACCATTGTAGGAAGTAGAAGGCAGTGGGAATCAGTGGAAAGAGAACAGTGCAAGGAACTCTGAACACTTACCTTCCTGCTTCGTTTCAGCAAGCATTTTTATTGAATGTCTGCTATGTACCAGGAGTTAAACGGGTACAGAGGTTAATAAGCTATACTGCTTGCCTGAGAGGTGCTCCAGATAAATGAGATAACACAGGTAAAATGTTTAGAAGAGGGCGTGGGATATAGCAAACATTCAGTGAGCATTGGTGGTTGTTATCATAAGTTGGGCCCAAATCGTTAAGACTGAGAGAGATATGACTGGACAACTAAGGCTGGAGGTTCAGGTACAAAACTGCTCAGTGGGGGCCCTTTTTGTGTGTGTGTGAGACAGAGTCTCACTCTGTCATCTTGTGTAGAGTGTCAACCTCAAACTCTTGGGCTCAAGTGATCCTCTTGCCTCAGCCTCCTATGTAGGCACCTACCACAACATCTGGGTAATTTTTAGAGATGGGGTCTTGCTTTGCTCAGGCTGGTCTCAAACTCGTGAGCTCAAAGAATCCACCCACCTCGGCCTCCCAGAATGCTAGGATTGCAGACGTCAGCCTGGAGTGCCAAGTGAAGGCCCAGCAGGTGATGAGCACAACTGATGGATTTTGAGAAGGGGAATAACTTGACAGACTTGCAATGAGAAAGATCATTCTGATTGCACATGGATGGGATGCTGGCCGAAATGGGGCCAAGGAGCCCAGGTAGGAAGCTGTTGGAGAAATCCAGGTGACAGAATGTGAGGACAAGGTACTGGCTTGACAGCAGAGAGAAAGGGGAATGGGATTGAGAGAGATTTAGGGGAAAGGATTAGAATTTACATTCTCAGTGGAGTGATATGACCCCCAAGGGTAAAAATTGAGTTGGGGATAGCTAAGGGGTATATAAAAATATCTTAGATGTTACAGTGATTTGTAGCTTCCCAACTGCCACAGTACAAAAACAGACATGTGGATTTGTGGTGCTGAAATTTCACAGGAGCAGGTGCAGTTTGGAAAAAAAAATCTAAAAAGTTTTCTTAGGGAAGCAGTAATGAGAAAAAGGTTGAGAAGCACTGGATTAGAAGGATTTATTGCCAGGTTGAAAACAGAGCTGGGGGAAAAGGATGATTCTGGGATGATGTGCAGATTTCTGCTTTAGGTAGCTATGCAAATTCACTGGAATAGGGAGGGTACACAGTGTTGGGGGGTGGATTTGGTGAGTTGGTATATGGGTTGTGCTTGTGGAATTGAAGGTAATAGTGACTCACATTTATTGAGCACTTAATGTGAGCTAGTCCCTTTATGTGCTATGCATTTATCAATAGTATAAGGTGTTGATATGATTTGATACTATTATTATTCCATTTCTTAGATGAGGAAGCTGAGTCCACAGCCACACACACAGTATTTCATTATGTGAAAATACTCTGCAAGCATTTGGAGATACGGCTCTAAGCTTAGGACAAAGGCTTTTTATCTGCTGTATGAGGTCCTGTGGGTTATTTGGGGGAGAGTTGCCCCCCTAAATTTTAATTGCTTTATATGTGAAAAAGAAATTTCTTTTGCTTATCTCCAGTGGTAGTTAAGATTAAATGGGAAGCTATGGCAAGGGATCTTTGAAAACATTACGTGCTGTGTAAATGTAGGTCATATTTTTAACCTTATCTGGCACCACAGAGTAAATCAATAAATGCGATTTTTCTTGCTTGTCTTTCCCTTCTCTGTTGACAGAAGCTCCCAGAGCATTTGAAGGACAAAATAAGAGGCTCACACCCTGTCATTTTCGTTGCGACTGCCTGGAAGTCATCTGACTCTTCCTTCTTTGCAGTTGCTGAGGATGACTCAGGCAGCTTTCGTTTGCTTGGGTTTTCACGAATGCCCTTCTCCTATCTGGACGTGGTGATGCGCTCGCTGCTCAAGCTGTGGCATGTGGGTTCTGCCCTTGGCATCAGGGACCTTTGGTTGTGCCTGCGTGTGTTTCTCAGGTGACTCCTTGCTCTGCTGGTGGCTTTTGACACTGGGGGCAGCTGTCTTGTTCGTTCTTGCTGCTGCTTCCTCCTCGGTCATGTTCTTTTGCCTCTCAGCGGGTTCTTTGCTTGTCTCATAAATGTTCACCCTCTCCTAAGTTTTGTGAAATCGTTCTTACATTTTCACTGGTACCACTCCCTTGGGCAGAGCCCACCAGCACCCACGGCTTGATTATTGCCTCAGTGTTTTTTCTCAATCTCTGTTTCCAGCCCAGATAGATATTTTGGGTCCTCTCTACCTTAATTCAATATAGTGAAAATAAAATTTCCCATATCTCACATCAAACTTCCTCCTTCTCAGTGATACTTATTTTCTTTTTTGGTTTTCTATTCTGTATATTCTCCAGTGAGTATATTATTACTTAATCAGAAGAAAGTTGTTTTTTTTTTAAAGCACTTATCCTGGATATCATCTCCTTCTCAAAGCTTTGCACAAACCCTTCATAACTGGTTGAGAAACTCTTCCGGGTTTGCAAAGTACGAGGGGCATATTTCTGTCTTGGCACATACACACCATGTTAGAATTTTGTCACCAAGTAGACTATGAGTTTGTTTAGGGCAAAAACTCAGTTTTTCATGTGCATATCCGCAGAACCTAGCACACTACCGTGTACCTGGTAGGGCCAACAAATTTAGGCTAAGCGAGTGAGTCTGTGATGGCCTATTTGCTCCCCTCATGTTCCTCTTAACCTGTAAGCACCTTCACTATTGATATTAATTTTCCAGGTGGCCATAACAAAATACCTCAGAGAAGGTGGCTTAAAAAGTAGAAATTTATTTTCTCATAGTTCTAGAGACTGGCATCTATGATCAAGGTGTTGGTAGGGTTGGTTTCTTCCAAGCCCGTTCCCTGGGCTCGCAGACCGCTGCCCTCTTGCTATGCTGTTTCCGTGTCTTTCCCTCTGTGCATCTCTGGGGTCTCTCCGTGGGACCTCATCTCCTCTTAGAAGGACACCAGTCAGATTGGGTTCAGCTGCCCTAATGGCCTCACTTGAGCCTAATTACTTCTTTAAACACTCTCTCCAAATAGTCACGTTCTGTGGTTCTAGGTGTTAGGGGTTCAGCATATGAATTTTGCGGAGACACAGTTCAGCCCTGACACTGTTATTACTGTTTTTAAAATTCCTCTTATTGGCTTGGCACCCATAGCTCAGTGAGTAGGGCACCAGCCACGTACA
This sequence comes from Perodicticus potto, assembly GCA_963574655.1. Taxonomy (NCBI): domain Eukaryota; kingdom Metazoa; phylum Chordata; class Mammalia; order Primates; family Lorisidae; genus Perodicticus; species Perodicticus potto. The sequence goes on along the minus strand of CAUYRH010038852.1, from coordinate 10,303 downwards.
CCGAGGCTGGCGGGTTCGAGCCCAGCCTGGGCCTGCTGAACAATGACAACTGCAACCAAAAAATAGCCAGGCGTTGTGGCAGGTGCCTGTAGTCCCAGCTACTTGGGAGGCTGAGGCAAGACAATCCCTTAAGCCCAAGAGTTTGAGGTTGCTGTGAGCTGTGACTCCATGGCACTCTACCAAGGGCAACATAGTAAGACTCAGTCTCAAAAAAAAAAATTAAAAATAAATAAAATAAAATTCATCTTATCTTTCTGATTTTCCTGGATGGCCAGCAGATATAATTCTTTAGTGCTCATCTCTTCATGGAACTGATTCTTTGACATTTCTTAGTGGCTGCTATTCACTGTTAGCCGAATGAATTAGCCATTCATTTTATCAGACTTAAGACAGAGCATGTTCTGTTCTCCATTCAATACAACTTCTAACTTGTCCATCCAGTTATGAATTCATTTTATCAGCATTATTAGTAGCTTTTTAAATAATGAAATTTCACATGGGAGCATGCCCCTTTCCTCCATAATTGCTGAAATGTTCAGTCTTGGAGGTACAAGTTAGGTATAGGAGTGGGTATGGTGGTTAGAACCCTTGAAGCCCTGCTCTGCCCAGGCCCAGATCATTTTTTTAATGAGGGAAACTCCAAGATTGAAATTTGAAAGTTTCTTTGTTTGGCCTCTTTGAACTGATATTCCCAGGAACACTCCAAATCACCTCCTCTAACACACACACGTTCCACAGACTTCTAATGCCAGATTGTGCTTGCCGGCTAACAGACCAATTTTGTGCATGGTTCTTAAATTATAGGCTCATCATTAATCCACATTTTTATGATGTTCAGCTTTCTTTTTTTTTTTTGAGACAGAGCCTCAAGCTGTCGCCCTGGGTAGAGTGCTGTGGCATCACAGCTCATAGCAACCTCCAACTCCTGGGCTCAAACAATTCTCCTGCCTCCGCCTCCCAAGTAGCTGGAACGACAGGCGCCGGCCACAACACCTGGCTATTTTTTGGTTGCAGCCGTCATGGTTGTTTGGTGGGCCTAGGCTGGATTCGAACCCGCCAGCTCAGATGTATGTGGGTGGTACCTTAGCCGCTTGAGCCACAGGCACTGAACTGATGTTCAGGTTTCTTACAGTTTAATCTGCACCCATCCCCTGGACCAGTTTTTAGTTCCAAGCTGACTTCCTTTTCACCCCTTTATTCCCCACAGATGTTGGAGAGACTTGGCTTCCTCTTGCCTTTTTGGCCCCCAACCTTTTTTGGCTTGGATTTCTTGTCCCTCACACTGTAGTTTTCTAATTTCTTATGGGTAACCCTTCTTCTTTCAGCACATTTCTCATTCACCTTCTCCTCCTTTCCACTCTCGTCCCCAAAGATCCCTCTCCTTTTGGTGACAAACTCAATGGTTTCTGAGCCAGTTTTGATTTTAGTTCCCTACCTTGCCTTTGGTGTAGAGCAGGGGTTGGCAGACCATGGCCCTCAGGCCACATCTGGTCCATGGGCTCAGAAAAATTTTACATATTCAAATGGTTGAGAAAGAAAAGAAGACGATTTTATGATATCTGAAAATCACATGAAATTCAAATCTCAGTGCCTATATATAAAGTTTTATTGGAACATAGTCATGTTTCTTAGCTGACACATTGTCTCCAGCAGCTTTCTCACTACAGTGACAGAGTTGAGTAGTTGCAGTAGAGACCTGATGGCCCACAGACCTAAAATATTTATTCTCTGGCCCTTTATAGAAAAAGCCTACCCACCTCTGGTATATAGAGTGAACAAGGCCAGAAAAAAACTTGGGCTTTTTCCAAAAGAGCTTTGGGTTTTTCTTATGACCGGAATCAGCTTTGTTTACCTTTTTTTCTTGGTGCCCTACCGAGTGCTGGATTAAAGCTCATGCTTAGTTCTAAAATTGTTGTCCTGTGAAAGTATGTCATTATCTTTGCTTTTTCTTTTGTGAATTAAATTTTGCCAGAAGAGATTTGTCATACCAGGACCATTGAACCTTTCCTTTTATTTCTAAGATTGTACATAAGAGCAAAAGAATTAGGTAAATCAAACAGATAAAACTCCTTTGTACTCTGCACATTCACACGAGGATTTAATTTCAGCTTATCCTGTGTACTTACTCATGGTTTAGTCTCAAGAGTTTTAAGTATTGGGGCAATGAGATAAATGTTAGCATTTGAGTACTAACCACAAAAAGAGTTAAGCATGGTTTACAGTCATGAAGCATTAGCCTTTTGTTCCTGTCCATTAGGTATTGTATGTATTTTTGCCAATCCTCCATCTTGTCTGTGTTTTCACCTCTTTTGAAGGAAATCATTTGTCATTTAGACTGAAAACCTCCTGACAGGCAATGCCAAGAAAGGGTAGGAATTTCTTCCCAGTCTATGAGATAGCCATTATACTATTTCTGTCTGTTATTCTGAAGTATAGCTGTATTAGGTTTCTTGATCCCCTAAGGAGTTTGTTAACATTTTAAGTGCTCATAGAGTGCTGTGAGCATTAAAAAGCATCAAAAGGATTACATCAGAAATAGAAGTTAGAGCCCTTGTCCTGCAAGGAGTTTATAGTCTGTATGGCAAGAGAGGCATAATGCATGTGAGTCTCTACACATTTAACAGCAGCCTACAAAGAAATACCAGTGAACGGAGTCCACCAAAGCATGAAGTGTGAAGGAGTGGGGAGAGGGCAATGTAGGGAGCGCCTCTAGGGTGAATCTGGGTCTTAGGGAAGGTGGAGTCCTGGACTGCCAGGGAAGAAGCTGGTCCGGACAAGAGGTGCTTCCTCCCCAACTTCTTGTCAGGATGCCTTGCTGGCACATTAAGCCCAGCATGTTGCAAACAGAATGAATTTTTCTCTTTAAATCCAGTTCTCCCTCCTGCCTTCATGATTTCCATCCATGTCATTATTGTTTTCTGGGTTATGCACCTGCCTCTTCAGGCTCTTTTTACTTTTCCATACTACTTTATAAGTGATCTGCCTGTCCAGAGAAGCTTCCAGAGTCACAGTTTTGTTAATGTCACTGTGGTCCCCACCTGCCATTCCAGCAGTAGCCGATGTTACTCTCTGGAGACCCATCCTTAGTGCATCAGCCAGAGTGAACTTCTTTCAGTTTTTTCAGATGTGCTATGCTGTTGAGTTTTTGTTGTTGTTTGACTTGGAGTCTTTGCTCATGGTATGAATGTTCTTATTTCCATTTTTTGCCATGTTAACTCCAAGTCCTCCTTTGGAGTTTGTGTGACTTCTTTCCGGGAAGCTTACCCACACCTCCTGTATTGGATCAAGTCCTCTCGTTTTATGCTTCTGAGCATCTTAGGTTTCATATCTGGTGTGTTTCTTATAGGTTGTAACTTTTAGAGGGCAGAGACCTTAGTGCTATCGGATTGTTTTTTCTTAAAAATATTCAAATTATTCTTACTGTCTACAAAATCAGTTTCAGACATTTTCACATTCAGAGAACTTTAGATATATGACCCCAGACTAGTTTTGGCAACATGTAACAGAATAACAGGGATTTTTAACAAGGTAGGAGGGATATGTTCTTTCCCCTCCTTTTCCTACTTCTTCCTCTTTTGCTTCTCCGGGATTACTGAGTTACTTGGTGGCTTGCCTTCCAGTCAGGAGATTTCCAGGCGTACCAGGAGAATGTCTCATTCTCAGTAATTCCTCAGATGAATTATGATATTGGTGGCCGTTGTAGTAAGTATGATGTTTAATCCTCTATACTCTTTCTCCCTCCCTCTTCCCCTTCCCCCTTCTCCTCTCTTCCTTTCTCTCTCTCTCTCTGTCTCTCTCTCTCTCTCTCTCACACACACACACACACACACACACACGTCTATAGGATTCCCAGAATCCAGGGCTGCTATGACTGCTCCAGTTATCAGAGGCCAAGGCCCTTTCTGTCTTTGTGCCTCATTATCCTTGACACATGACTTCCATTCTGAAGATGACGTCATGGTCCTACTTGGCTGCTGGAGCCCTAGCCATCTTATCCCTTGTAGAAGCAGTGCTAGCAGAGTAGAAGGGAGATTCCTAGAAATGACGACGAAAAAGAAGCTAAAGTGAGAAGGAGTTTGGCCATATTATCCCCAGGGAGAACAGACTTTTGATCAAACATAGTTCTTTGGCCTTCTGGAAAAAATAGAGTCTTTAGGAGGCTACAACTTTTTATCTCTTTAAAAATTCCAGTTTGCTGAGATTATGGTTTAATTAGTCAGTATAGCATTCCTTGTTTTTGGAAAAAGTGGCAATTATGGCGATCTGGACTTTATCTTTGGAAGAAGAGAGAGGAGCCATTAGCTTCCTCGCACCGATATAACTGCATTCCAATGTCTCTTCAACGTGCGTTTGCCTGAGCTCTTTCTTTGGCTGTATTCCTTTCTCTAAACATCATCTTTCTTCCTATCTTTGCTTCTCAAAATCTTATCCATTCTTCAGGGCTGAATTCCTGCCTTTTCCCAGAAGACCTTTCCACATTCTCCTTAACTAGGAATATTTTTTGCTTCTTTGATCCTCCATAGAGTTTTGTGATGATCTTTCTCCATCTTTTATCTTTTTTTTTGCAGTTCGGCCGAGGCCGGGCTTGAATCCCCCACCTTTGGTATATGGGGTTGGCGCCCTACTCGCTGAGCCACAGGCGCTGCCCTCTCCATCTTTTATCACTGTTACTTGTAACCGTATCTAACTCTTCTCTTTCTCTCTCTCACCATTAGGTTGCCAACCCTTTGAGTTAAGTCGGGGACCATGTCTTGTTCACATCTGCCACAGCTATCACAGGCTCTTAAAAAGTAGGTTCTTGACTGAGTGGTTTCTGTGAGGGAAGGAAAGCAAAGAGACTGGCCCTGCATTTTAAAAAAGAGACAGATACAGGTGAGGGACGGGGGTGAGTTGATGGATGACCTTAATGTCTAGACACTGGAGTTGGGATTGATAGGGTAGGGAAGTGAGCCTCTACTAGAAGGGAACTAACTGCCTAGGGAGGAGAAGACTGCCCCTCCAACCCCCATCTTACAGAGCAGTGATTTTTAACCAGTGTGTCGGGAGAGGATCTTAGGTGTGCCATGAAAAATTTTAAAGATCACTAATTAAATTATTTTTGTAAGTATTTTAAAGCACAGTAAATATATATATATATTTTCCAATGTCAACAATATTTATTTACCAAACTTGCTATGCTAAAGGGTTAACTCTTTTTTTTTTTGCAGAGACAGAGTCTCACTTTATCGAGGCCGTGGTGTCACACAGCTCACAGCAACCTCCAATTCCTGGGCTTAGGCAATTCTCTTGCCTCGGCCTCCCAAGTAGCTGGGACTACAGGCACCCGCCACAACGCCCAGCTATTTTTGTGTAGCAATTCGGCCGGGGGTGGGTTTGAACCCACCACCCTCAGTATATGGGGCCGGCACCCTACTCACTGAGCCACAGGCGCCACCCCAGTAAATATATATTTTTTAACTTTTTTTTTTTTGATCAACATAATTTAAATGTATCAGGAGGTTTAATTATAGGTTCAAGTGCACTGTGCGATACAAAAGGTTGAACAACATTGTTCAGGGTGTTGACTTCCCTCACTGCCCCACATCCACCAGATTTCCCTGGATCTCAGTTGACAGAGACTTTCATTCTGTTTCTCACCTGAGTTGGCTTCAGGTTGGTGCTGTTGCCAGCACTGATGGGGACAGGCTATGGAGGAACTGTGGATCTGCATGTGACCGTGCATGATTTAATGCTCCATGCTGCCGTTTCCTGGTGGAAGGGGAGCAGCTCAGCCTGTTCTCCAGCTCCTTTCCTAGGTCTTCTTGGGTCTGGGCTTGGGGCCCTGATCACACTCTCCCACCACCCTCCATCTATACCTCTATTCCTCCTGCTCCCCCAACTCCCCACAAAAGCAACTCTTCAGAGAAGTGCACAGATACTGGGGCCGTCCCACAAATGGGGTTGCAGCTGACTGCCTTTTAGCAATATCAGCAATATTGACAGTTCTCTGCAGGTTCTTGAGCCCAGTGGCCTTGGTTAAATTGGACAAAATCAAAATCATCTTTTTGGGAAGTTCTCTCCTGATTCATTTTGCAAATGGCTTAAATCATTTATGTTGTTTTGTTCAATCCACTCAGGAAATGAAAGCACAGCCATTTTAATTGTTATGGAACAGCATTTCACACCTAATCTAGACTCCCAGAGCCAGCCAAATGCAGATTTTGGCCTCCAGATCACTGACTGCATGCTGACTGTGTTCTTGAGTGTGGGAGAAAGCAGATTTAGCCAAAGACTCTGATTACCTTCCAAAAGGACACCAAGGCAGTGTCTCTTTAACCACCAAAGAAAACAGATGCCAATTAGGTGTCACCTTTTCAGAGGTCCTTTTAACTTAAAGAACAAACATTTGAATAAAAATTGTTATAAGGGAAAGGAACTATAGATCAGTTGATGAGGCCCAAATTTGGCAGTCTCCCTTGATTTTGTAACCTTGGGCAAGTTGTTTTTTTTTTTTTTTTTAAAATAAATTTTTACTTTGAAATAATTAAGAAAATAAGTTGAAAAAATAGTACAGAGAGTTCCCAGGTGCCCTTCACTAAGCTTTCCCCAGTGATAATATCTTACATGACTATGGTACATTGTCAAAACCAGGAAATTGACATTGGTACAATACTATTAATTCAAGAACAGGGCTTATTGGAATAACGTGTGTGTGTGTGTGTGTGTGTGTGTGTGTGTGTGTGTGAGAGTGAGAGAGAGAGATTTCTAAAGTTCCTTTATCTTCAAATTGTTTGAAGCCTTTGTATGAATTATTAGTAATAGCAAAAGTGGAAATTATTTAATCTGAAAATCTCAATTAGATACTCTTAACTAAAAGACTTCTGGATTAGGAAGCAGAAAGTCGAGTTCTAATTCCAGCTCTTCAACTAGCCAGGTAACCTTCTTTGGTTAAGTCATTTACATGCCTGGTACATCATGTTCTCATCTCTGAACTGATTGAGTGATACAAAACACTCACTTGATTGCCCTGTGCCCTTCCTTAAACCTCCTTATGTATACTGTATTTGAAATGGCACCACCATTTACCTGGTTGTTCTGGCCCCAGACCTAGGAATCATTGTTGCTTCCTTCTCTGCTACACTACCCACCTTTCCCTGTCTGTTCCTTTAGCAAGCAGTTCCCCAAATCTGTCTGCTGTCCCCATCCTTTGCCTGGATTGCTGCAATTACCTCCACGTGTATTCTCCTGTGATCCATTTTCCACACAGCAATCAGAGCCATCTTTTAAAAATATAAATTAGATTAATGTTTCTCCTTTTCTTAACTCCTTCCTCTGAGGGATTCACACTGTACTGAGAATGAAATTGGAGTTCCTCACCAGGCCCCAGGGGAACCTTGTGACCTGGAAGCTCCTGCTGGCTTCTCCTTTCTTCTCACTGTGTCCCAGCCACACAGGGACTTCAGCTGATCAAGTCAGTGCCTGCCCTGTGGCCTGTTCCCTCTGTCTAGTGTGTCCTGCTCCTAGTTTTGCTCTAATTAGTGCCCCCTTCTGCTAATTTAGGTGTCAGGCCTCTTTGGTGAGGCCTGCCTAAGCAGTCTAAATTAGCCACTTCCCAAGTCATTTGGTATCACATCATCCTGTTTTATTTCCCATGCAGCAGTTAGCACTATCTGGAATTCTCCCTTACCCTTGATTGGACGTGTTCCCCAGACTGCAAGCTCAGGGCTGCCGTAACAGACTGTAAGTGCCGGGCTGCCGTGACGGCCTGGCTCATCCGGCATCGCCAGACTCCAGGACAGTGCCTGTCCCATCAGGAATCATTTGTTGAACCAATGCATTAATAGGCCAGGAATTACAGCAGTTCTTGAAATTGAAAAAATAAATTACATAATTAGATGAAATAATTCCATCTTTAAAATTATTAAATTTTTTCCATGTTTGAGACTCTGAAGGGAAGTTTGTGATTAAATTTCCATATATTACAAGTTTCCTTTTGCACAGCTGTGTTTTAATGAAAGTTTTTATTTTTGTTTATTTTTATATTTTTTACAAGGCAGGACTTTTTCAACCCTGGTGATCAATGGGGTGACAGATGTCGCAGCCAGATTGCCCTCACATCCAAGGCAGGACTTTTTCAGACAGGGAAAGTCAGTCAGTCCTCCATGCCCTGGTGCCGTCTTCCTTCTGCCTGAGCACGTTAGACAGACCACCTTAGTGCTTTTGAAGAGCTCAGTGTGAAATACATTCATCTCCCCTGTCAGCAATGCTTTTACATCAGGGAAGATCATTGACCAGGGTTTGACTTTAGTCCTATAGAATGTGCGAGAAGGTTCGTGTCGTGTGGTGTGACATTTAGCCAAACTTGCTTTCATTATTAACCTGAGCATCTTCCGTGTCTTTTGAATTTAACATGTCAGTATAGCTGCTGGAGCCGGAAGAGATAGAGCTGCTAATGTTGTAACTTAAACAAAAAGCATGTGACCTGTGTCTTGGCTTCATTTCTTAAATTCCTGTTGAACTTTCATTTTATTGTCAGAGCCACATAAACCAAAATGCCACTATATTTACTTTTGATGGCATTACCAGCTACTTGTGCTTTTTAAGCAGTTTGGAAATGTGAGGCAGTGTAGGAATATAAATATGTGTGTTATATATGTCTTAAAACATGGGTTGCTCTGAGTTAATGATTTATTGCTGCTGAAAGAATGGCTTCTATATGAAGGAAATGGTTAGTTTTTCATTAAACACTTTCATCAGAGTTTAATATACTTTTTTCTTCTTTAATTAAATCCTGGAGTTCTCTTTTAAAAAATACACGTACCCAGAGAGCCTGCAGTGATACAAGTGTTGACATGTGGGGTTTTCTTTTTGGTTATGGTTTTATTGTTGTTGCTAATGAATTATTTTTCAGGTGATGATGGACTTAGGAAGTTAGAAGACGATAGTTTCCCTTAAAAGCATTTTACCATTTTCACATTGTTATGCCCTTAGCTTTTAGGGTGTTTTCTTGAGTAATTATTTTCTTCTGTTGATTTTTAAAAACGTTGTACCAATGGCAAGTATAAATTCATTTTAGAAAAAATGTGGGTGATGGAATATGATTAGACACACTTTAAGAGGACAGTTACTATGAAAAATTGATGCTCTAAAAACATTTACTGCCCAAATTTGTTCCTTTTGTGTTACCCTCACTCTTCTCCTCCGGTCCACTTAATGGTTCTGTATTTTTTTTGAAGAAGGTAGTGGGGAAAGAGAGGAGGTGGGTTATGAAATGAGCTTGCTGTTTTCCCAGAAGCCTCTCATTGGCAGGACTGGAATGACTGCTGTTGGGAGAAGTGATATTTATCTGCTCGGGGTAGAATCTTTCAGTGTATTTTTGTTTTCATAATGTGAGTTCTTTGTACAAAGTATGTTCTAAAGGAAAGGACTGCTTGCGGTTGAGCATTTTCTATTCTGGTGTCGTTTGACTAAGGATAATTTCAGAAATGATTTGTATGCAATCATTGTTTAGTAGGTGGGTCTTTTTATCTTAATTTCTGTTTTAAATCCCACCCATGTTTTGAAAGTAGTATAATAAATTATTTTCCTGCCTGCAGGGTGACTGAGTGAAAAAAGTTTGTGTCATTTGGTCACTGGCCTAATGCTGTGACCTGTACGATCCAAATGGATACTATGGCTTTTGCTTTGGATAAATCTGAGGTGACTTTTGTTGGTCTGAAGTTCTATTAGTGTGATTGATTCAAGGTACTCGTTCAGAGCCACCTAATCGGTCTGCTTCATGTCCCATGAATCAAATCTCTGGGCAGAGCAGTCACTGGACATTGGGCAAACCTTGGGCTGTGCGTACTTGTCATTTTTATAAATAACTGGAAGGGAGTGAGACACTCTTGTGAGTTTTGGACCAGTAGTGATGTTGCATGATGATTCTTTTTCTTTTTTCTGCGGCATAAAGAACTTGCTTGAAAACTCGGTATATTAAAACAACCATTTTATTTTGCTTAGTGTTTTGTGGGTTAGGAATTCAGGAAAGGCTCATGTGGGCAGTTTGTCTCTGATCCCCGTGGTATCAGCTGAGGCATGTGGAGCTGAAATATCCACTTCTGAGATGCTGTCTTTTTTTCTTTCTTTTTTTTTTTTTATTGAATCATCGCTGTGTACAATAATTCAATCATGGGGCACAGTGTGCGGGCTTCAGATACAATCGGAGATATTTTCATCAACCTGATTGTGATAACATTCAAGAGACTTTCTCATTACTATGTGAGAACATTTTTGATCCGTGTTTAGAAGTTTTCTCCTGACCATTCAAATATACACCACTGGT